>LBNU01022597.1:14149-24394 GCA_014162995.1 Artemisia annua
GGAAGACTTGGGAAAGCTAAGGCAAAAGCTGATATTGGAATTTTTGTTGGGTATGCACCAAACAAAAAGGGTTATCGAATCTACAACAAAAGGTCCCGACAAATCATGGAAACCATCCATGTCACATTTGATGAGCTGACTGAGCAAACGGTTCCTGAATACTCCAGTTCAGGACCCGCATCTAATCTTTGGACTCCTGGACCCATTAGTTTAGGACTTGTAAACTCCTCCACCACAGAAGCTCCTTCTATGCCACCTACCTGTGAGGACTTGAAGAAATTGTTTGTTTCAAAGTATGATGAGTACTTTGAGCCTCAACATAGAGTCGAACCTGAGAAACAACTCATAGTGTCTGATGCTGCTGCTAATGATGAACCTCAACCCACATACGAGCCTTCCATCTCAATCCCTATTAGTCAGAATGCTCCATCATCTAGTCAAACCAATAAGACAGATCAACTCTCCTCAATTCCTCACGAAGAAGCTTCTGATAACACCTTTGAAGTGAACCCTTTTACTCAACCACCTGATGAACCTTTTGTCAACGTATTTCCTCCTGAACCATCTACTTTGGCAACCTCCTCAGATGATTCCAACACTGCTACTTCAATTCCCAATCATCAACTTCATGAGCATATCAGGAAATGGACAAATGATCACCCAATTGACAACATCATTGGTAACCCATCTAGGCCAGTATCTAGACGACGACAACTTGCCACAGATGCCTTATGGTGCTTTGTTAGCAACGTGCTGTCCAAAGTCGAACCAAAGAATTATAAAGAAGCATTGACTAAAACATCCTGGTTTACAGCGATGCAAGATGAAATCCATGAATTTGACAGACTAGATGTTTGGGAATTAGTGCCCCCTCCAGACTGTGCAATGATCATAGCCCTCAAATGGATCTTCAAAGTGAAGCTTGATGAATATGGTGAAGTGTTAAAGAACAAAGCTCGACTCGTGGCCAAAGGGTTCAGAAAAGAAGAAGGCATAGACTTTGAGGAATCATTCGCACCAGTTGCCAGAGTTGAAGCCATCAGAATCTTCCTTGCCAATGCAGCCAGTTAGAACATGGTTGTATACCAAATGGATGTGAAGACTGCCTTTCTCAATGGACACTTAAAGGAAGTAGTTTATGTAAGTCAACCAGAGGGGTTTGTTGATCCTGAACGCCCTAATCATGTCTATCGTTTGAAGAAGGCACTATATGGTCTTAAACAAGCACCCAGAGCATGGTATGATACATTGTCCAAATTTCTTCTAGCCAACCAATTCACCAAAGGGGTTGTCGACCCCAACCTGTTCACAAGGAAATTGGGAGAGCATCGTCTCCACGTTCAAATCTATGTGGATGGTATTATCTTTGCTTCTGCCGATCCACTAGAATGTGATAGGTTCGCACAAGAAATGAGTACAGAGTTCCAAATGTCCATGATGGGGCAAATGTCGTTCTTCTTGGGGCTTCAGATTTCTCAAAACCCACATGGTATCTTCATCAATCAATCCAAGTATGCCACTGAAATACTAAAGAAATTTGGATTCGAATCATGTGAATCTGTTGATACTCCAATGGTTGAAAGAACTAAGCTGGATGAGGATATTGAAGGAGCACTTGTCGACCAAACCAAATACCGAAGCATGATCGGATATTTGATGTATCTCACAGCCAGCAGACCTGATCTCTTATTTGCTGTCTGCATGTGTGCTCGTTATCAATCCAAACCTACTAAAAAGCACTTAGAAGCTGTCAAAAGAGTCTTCAGGTACCTTCAAGGAACAGTTCACATGGGCCTTTGGTATCCTAAAGACACTGCAATGGCTCTTACAGCCTACTCTGATGCTGATCATGCGGGTTGTCAAGATACTCGACGAAGTACTTCTGGTGGTGCTCAGTTTCTAGGAGATAAGCTGGTCAGCTGGTCATCAAAGAAGCAAATGAGTACATCAATCTCCTCCACAGAAGCTGAATATATAGCCATGTCATCATGCTGTTCTCAAATTCTTTGGATGAGATCTCAATTATCAGACTATGGCTTTAACTACAACAAAGTTCCGATGTACTGTGATAACAAGAGTGCCATTGCTCTTTGCTGCAACAACCTTTAGCATTCAAGATCAAAGCACATTGATATTCGACATCATTTCATCAAAGAACAAGTGGAAAAAGGAATTGTGGAACTCTACTTTGTAAGGACGGAATTTCAGCTGGCTGATATCTTCACTAAGGCACTTCCAAGAGAACGGTTTCAATTCATTCTCCCACGTCTTGGAATGAAGAGCATCACTCCTGAGATACTCAAAAGTCTTCAGGAAGATAATGAAGAGTAACTGATTCACTTCAAATATCCTTTTATATATTATAAAAACTCAAAAAGACAAAATATATGTTTGCTTACAATTATGGTTTGCTTTTACTTCAGATAGCAACCCGGTCTTCAAAATCCGTGTAAAAACACGTTTTCATGTTTTCACTGTGTGCGGATTATCCAAAATGTTGTACGCTTCAGTGCAGCCTTTCTAGTAAAAGAAGAGAAGTCTTCTTTTCCCAAAATCTCTTTCTTCTAAAACTTATTCAAAAGAGATTTTGTGGTGTACAAGGTGGCCATTGGTCGTAAATTTTCTCGTATACGTTACCACTCACATTAATGGCTACTAAACGTTAAAATGGAAAAACGGGTCATTAATTGAGGGGGAGCGTATGTGCTCAAAATTTCTGCACCTTTAAAAACTTTGTGCACCAGCCACAATGAAACTAAAAAGTTTCTCAAAATCAGTAAACGTTTAAAATTTTATCACATGTCTCTCCAAAGCTTTTTAGAAAATTATTTAAATCAATTGGGATCACAAAATCTCAAATGATTTGAAATTTTATGATCGGGGGAGAGAATGTGATTTAAATATAAAAACTGATTTAAAAGTGATATTTTGGACTCTTAAAAAATGTTTGTGGACTATCAAGATCGCTCCCTTATGTGCTAAAATTTTAAAAAGATTTTGGAATATGAACAAAGCACATATTGAGGGGGAGCAAGTGATTAAAATGATGAATAAATGATATCTTTTGCAAGCTCACCCGTATGTGCCAAAGTTTTTCAAAATTGATTCAATCAATGGGCACATATTGAGGGGGAGCAAGTGGCTAAGAGTCCTTCGCGTGTTTTTTACAAATCCAAGTAAAAACCGTGAATTGCTTATGACTCAGATTTTGACTCATGAATTGACGAAACATGAAAAGTCGTGAATCGAAAAGACTAGTCCTGGCCGGGTAATAATTTCAAGCTGGTCTAACCAGTGATGTAAACGTGTCTCGAAGAGGACTGGTCAAAGTAGATAGTACCGTTTCGAGAAACTCTTCTTAGATATATACTTTGACGGGTCTANAGTCCTTCGCGTGTTTTTTACAAATCCAAGTAAAAACCGTGAATTGCTTATGACTCAGATTTTGACTCATGAATTGACGAAACATGAAAAGTCGTGAATCGAAAAGACTAGTCCTGGCCGGGTAATAATTTCAAGCTGGTCTAACCAGTGATGTAAACGTGTCTCGAAGAGGACTGGTCAAAGTAGATAGTACCGTTTCGAGAAACTCTTCTTAGATATATACTTTGACGGGTCTAAATTCATTTTTGAGGAATGTTAACAACATCAAGTTAGTTATTAGGGCTAGTTATCACCTAAAAGCTGATAATGGATCCCTTTAACTAAGCAACGTAAACGTGTCCCTCGGGTATATGTCTATTAAGAGCTGATCAATTCAAATAAGTGCAACTCACCCCGACATGTGCAGATTTCTTTCTACCTATAAGCACATGTCAAGGGGGAGCATTTGAAAAATGATAAAACTCTCAAAGTGTTAACAAAATGTGTTTCTTTATCATAAACACTTTGAGAGAATTTTCAATGATTTTGTTTATATGGCGAATGTGGAAAAATACCAAAAGACCGACCACTTTAATTTAAAGCACGGAGTTATAAGGATGGTTAGGTTAGGTATATGTTCCCATGATCCACCAGAACCGGAAGGATCTTTCCAGGGACAATCCAATAGATAGATTAGAAGTCCTTAGGAATGATTGAAAAAAGGAGAAAAGTGAGAAAGGGAAGAGTGCCGACTAAGACTGAGCTAGGACTGGAACAAACCCAACAAGGTTCTAGTTATGAAGTCTTGGTAAGCACTGAAGGGGTTGAAGAATTAAAAAGAAATGAAATGAGAAAAGGGTGAAAAGAAATAGCCCTCCAATTATTCAACCTTAGGGCAGACACCGGGTTCAACTCATATGCTACTGATTGTTGCTAAGGTAACATCGGTATTGAAGATAAAGACGTCATGGACCTAGTGACGCACTGCACTAAACCTCCCAACCACTCAAGTTCTCTTAAAAGAGCTTGTTTCATTCTCACGGGGAACCGGTAAACTATCGACTAGTCTCTTAGAGCTAGCTGATATTGAAATAGGAGACCCGTCCCTAGTCTCCGCATAGGATAACCAATGTGCACTTATCGAGTCTAGAGCCAAGAGATACATCAAAAGATCTCATAGGTACACTTGATACTTATACACTGGTGGTTCAACATTAAGGGCACCAGGTGTAATATTTCGAGTCCTACGCAGATCTTAGCAATCTGCCAAGAACATTTATGAGGGAAAGTACATAAGTATTTCCCAATGATTGAGTGGAAACTCCTGGCAGGGTCAACATCAAACAGCCCTGACAGCAGGTCACTTCGGTAATCTCTTGTAGGTTACGGTTAGTGTGTTCGGTGGTGTTCCAAAAGGTCTACTGTCGTGGGGTGATCTCCAGCGACTCACCTAATCGTTGGTGTACTTCGGTATGTCAGTGAAAGCCCTTTCGGGGGCATCCGATTGGGAACGGCCTTGGTAAGGATTAGAGAAAGTCTTCACACTATGCTGTTGACGATCTCGAAATCCAAACTTGTAAGTGCCGGTATGTTTATTACTAACCATGTTTTATGCAGCTCAACATACCCAACTTACCATGTTCACCACCATCACTCAAAGTTCCACATGCTCATACCAACATCTACAAGGAGTCGTCAGAGCTTTTCAACCATGAAGATCTACTCAACAAAGATGTATGGGCATGTTGGAAAGGCGTAATCACAACAAAGACAAAGAAGTCGACGATCGATGCAGATTGCTGAAAAGATGCAGATTCATCATCTCATGCTTACACTTCAACATCATAACTCAAGATATCGTGATCAAAGAATGGGCTACGACTATGCTTCCTCAACTCTGATGCAGAAGATCATGATCCAGAAAAGTGTAAGCATGACATCACAAAGATAATCACTACATCACAAAGAGACACATACACTCAAAGATGACTTGAAGCTAAATATATGGATGAAGAACGAAGACCAAAGTCAAAAGATCATCATATACATCAAGGAAGTCATCTTGAGTCGTACATCTATGAAGAATCAATGACTACGAGCTACAAAATAATCTACAAAGATCTCAATGCAAGAATTCAAGAATAAAGAACAAAAGGGTGACCTCTCTTAGGGGGAGATTGTTAGGAATACGATTTTTGGATAAGAAAGATTCGGTCACCCACAAGAAAGATTCGGTCACCCCAGATATGATTAAGCATTGTTTAGCTGGTAGTAGTTACATTAGTTAGTTATACGTAGATTAGAAGTAGATTAGTTCGCGGAAGAAGGACGGGTCTTTACCCTCTGTATACCTGATCCGCAGCCCAAGTGGCACGCCCTAGTGGCAAAACCCATGTATATAAACCCCTCTCCATCCTTGGAGAGGGTAAGCCTTCTCTCATAATCTCATTTTCTTTTTTTTGGTTTTCTCTTTAAGGCTTCACTTCTTTCTCTATCTAGAATTTCTTTCTTTCTCTCTTACTTGGAACGAACCAAACCACATGATTATTCATGTTTGTGATGATAACTCGTATCCTACATAAACAACCTCCCTATAGTCTACCCAATCCTCACCGATCAGAACTTAAGTTTTAGAGTGGAAATCCTAACGCAAGTTCTCAAAGGTTGTTTCATAACTCCTATGATGCAAAATTTAGCGGGCCTAATACAAACAGGTCATAGCCTAAGCTCTACGGGTTTTGAATCCGCCGATCAAACCTGTCTCTGATACCAAAATTGTAACACCCCAACCCGAAAAGGGCTAAAGTGTAACATTTTGGAGTCAAATCAGAACACAAGTAAACGGAAATACATTACTAATACAAGGGTTACAAAGTGGTTCAAATGAAAATATAAAGGACTAATTCTAAACATTACAACTTCCAAAACTAATAACAAGCTAAGAACCAAAAGGAAAAACTCTAGGTCAAAACTCTAATCCATGGAAGGGTATCAACAATGTAGTCCACTAAGAGCTCCTAAGCACTCTTCACTCAAGCCAGCCTCCTTCTAAAACCTGCCGCAGGAAAAGAAATGCGGCTGAGCTTAAAAAGCCCAGTGAACAGATATAAACAAACGAAAACTAATAACAAAAGGAAAATGAAGGTGAATACGACATAAGTCCAAGCGAACCTGCTGAGATAGAAATCAAGAATATGGAAACATAGAATATGATCAAAGGAAATGCGGATAATGGATGCCAAACACTCAAGGAAATGAAATGAGTCATAAGTGTAAGCAAAAGAAATAAAGCAAGCATAAGTTAATCACATTAGAGGTGACAAGATAATAAGGATCATAGAGAAGTAAAACAAATAGGAATGCCCAACAATATATATACTAATTGTACATAGGAGTCATGACCTCCCTTGTACCAAATGTGAAAAGGGTGTATTGCACACACACCAAAACATTCACCAAATAATACTAAACTAAGTACCTAGGATGCATGCATACGCTCCCTGCAAAACAGATATATATGCACAAAGCTCTAGGCTAAGTAAACATATACAATAATAAATAGAGGCCTGAATAGCTATAGCATAATAGGGAATGCTGTGGACAAAAACCCACCTCCACAGATAGTGTCAATACCACTGGTGCATCAGTGGCAAGGCCTTGGACTCCCCATGACTGGCTAATAAGTCTAACACATATAGGCAAAACATATAATGGGCATAGAAATAGGAAATGCTAGAAGGAAAGAAACTATAGCATGCAAAAGAATATCAACTCATATCAAATCACAAGGATCCACTAATAGGAATCATACAAAGGGAACATAGCAATGGCTTAACTAAAAAGATCATAATCAAAGCAGTAAACAAAAGAGAGAAGGATGACCTTTACTAAAAAGGCAGAATATCTGTACCTCGAAAACAAATGCAGGAATGAAACAAAGAACGAGAAGAGAAAGCAGATCACTCCTTCTTCACACGATCTACATAATAAAGGTTTACATATTACTTAACTGCTCATTAAAGACTTAACTGATTTTAGGTTGTCAAAATTAGGGTTTATTTTTGTGATAAGCGTTTCCAGGTTAGTTTTAGGGTTTCTTCTTTACAAAATTATAAGCATTAGGTTAAGATTACCAAATTACGGTTTTAAGTTTACTTTCCAAAAATAGACTTTCCATATGTAGAATGTTCCAAAAATAGTAAGTTTCCAATTTTAGTAGTTTCATCCAAATTAGGTAACTTTCTATTTTTAGCAGGTTCCCATATTTAGTAAGTTTCCATAAATAGCAAGTTTCTATAAGTAGTAAGTTTTCTTATTTAGAAAGTTTCCACAGATAGCAGGTTTCCATAATTTAGAAGGATCTCATATTATAATTAGGTTAAGTCA
This sequence comes from Artemisia annua, assembly GCA_014162995.1. Lineage (NCBI taxonomy): Eukaryota > Viridiplantae > Streptophyta > Magnoliopsida > Asterales > Asteraceae > Artemisia > Artemisia annua. The sequence continues at coordinate 21,899 of LBNU01022597.1, forward strand.
TTAATTAATCATTATCATGGAATTAGGGTTCATTTTGACAAGTCATGATAAATTAGGGTTCAATATGTCAACCTTCCATATTTTAGGGTTTATAATGTAATTATTCCAAAGTTAAAGGTTTAAAGTGTAAATATTACAATTTCCATATTTTATACAATTTAATCCAAAAGTTAACAATATTTACCATTCAATTCCTCAAGTTTACAAATGTTACAAATTAATCCTTTATTTACATTAATTACAAAATAAGTCCTTATTAATATTTAATTTACAAATATAACTACATTGAATTCAAATTAGGATATTTAACCCTTAATTATCCAAAATTACACATTACACCCTTCAATACAAAATAGGTACGAAAATACCCTCATGTTTCCAAAATTTACAATTTTCACCCTTAATTTTATTTAAATACAATCCGTACATATTTATATATCAATTAACCATTTTAATCCTTTTAGTTACAAAATTAACACTTAACACCCTCATGTTATATTTTATACAGTTCACCCCTGGTCCAAAACAGTCTACAAAAATGACCATTCAGTTTATTAAATTACAAAACACCCCCTATACTTTTTAAAATCAATTCGGTTTACAATAAAATCCACAAACCCTAACCCTAAATTTTTCCAATCATTACAATCATCAAAACAACCTTAAACAACATTAATTACACCAAATCAAACACCAAAAACCCTAAACCTAGCCCATACGATTTCCTTTTCTTTTGTTTCCTTTTTCTTAATTAAACCCGATTACAAATAAATTCCAAAATTTGTTTCCAAGTTTCAAAAATTATGAAAACTATTTTCTTAGGGTCGAATGATATCTACAAGACCTGAATAAATTGTATTTGAAGTTCCCAAAATTTATTTCAAGCCGATTCTTATAATATTTCCTTTTTAGGGTTTTAAACATGTTTTGATCCAAACAATTTTTTTAGCAGGCATGGACAATTTTTCCACATTCAATACAGATTATAAAATGATAGAAAAATACTTTGATGAAGAATTATCGAAAGAAAATGAGTAGAATGATTTGTTGCACCCGATTATATCAAAACAAACCCAAACAATTTAGCAACGATTCCACCAACTGCAAAACTATTTTTCCCAGCCTTCTTGCTTCCAAACACGTCCAAGAAAATTGCTTCAAGGTTTTTAGAATTTGTTATTAGCTGAAGGGGATATTAGAGAGGCGATTTAGGTTTGTTTGGCGTTTAGAAAATATGTAAAAAGGAATAACCGGTTTATGAATTGTATATTAGGCATATTAGGAATTTCATAGAAGGAAAAAAATAAATAGAATCGTGATTTGGGGGATTTGACGGATACTTGTAGCCGAATTTCATGTTTTAGATTAGGTATAAATCGGTTTTTAATTGAGGAAACAAATCAAAATTATTTTATATAATTTCTTAGTCTAAGAAATATTATAATTTAGTTAAATTTTTGATTTAAACTTTAGATTATTAATTTTTATAAGTTATGTACAATATTTAATTATTATGAGACATATATAACATTTTATGTGATTTTTAAACATTAGGGGCAATTTGGTAATATCACAAGCTTCAAAATTTTAGGTTTCGAAATATTCTCAGATTCAAAATATGTTCAGAATTTCAATTATGAGGTTTTGTTTAAATTATTTGGATATATGGTTTATTCGTTTAGTTACTTCCGGTTTTATAATTAATCGCATCCATAACTTAAGAAAATTTCAAATTAGACGTAAAATTAAGTATTTAAAATTTCGGGTTTTACAACTAAGCTCCTCACAATATGGTAATTCACTCACTCTCATTTCTTTGTTTGGAGGTATATTTCACTCAAATGCTCAGTCATGATTTCATTTCATACCATAAGCTTGTACAAGTATCAAAACTAATCCAAATCATGTAAGAAATAAATAAATTTATCAAAGAGGACTTTTATTTGGGTAAGATTGTAAGGTTAAAGGTTAAACTATGTTCAAATAACTTCCTTATAATGATTATAGATCGCTAGCGCGTTATTTAATTTACTCAAGAACCGGATGGTCACTACAATTTTCATAAAGTTGATATTTTCACAAAGCAAAAAGGTAGGTAAATGCATGGGATTATTTAGTGGAATAAGTAATCAAGTCAAACACCAAAATCAGTTGTTGCAAAAATCGAACCATGTATCCCAAAATAATTATAGCCTCTGAATCGTCTTTTCTCTTCTCTTTGATTCATCGATCACCATATAAATAAACTTTACATTATAGCTCTTTTGGCTATTCGATAATCCTCCACTCACCTCATCGCAATAGCATATTCGCTATTATTATAACTGTTAGCATCGTATTTTTATATTATGAAGTGTCGGTCATTATATTCCTGAATCGTGTAATAGGTTGCGTAAGAAAGTATTTCAAAGTTGTTTGTTCATGTTTATTAGAAAGATAGAACTACAAGGGCTAAACTTGTAAAGGCTTGAAAGCTAACATGCCTAGCTCTATATT
>LBNU01022601.1:16271-27310 GCA_014162995.1 Artemisia annua
TTCACAGGAAGAGTTAAGGGACTACCGGTTTATGTAGGGAATTTTACCTATGTCACCGACTTTGTGATTGTAGAAGATATACGCCCAATAGTAGACGCAAGTTTGACCCAAGTAGTTTTAGGCAAGCCATTTATCGAGGTCTCTAGAATGACTCATGAACATTCCTTAGGGATAGTCACATTTAAGGATGAGACCGATGAGGTGAACTACCAAATGCCGTATAAGATAGAGCAATACCAACACCTTTCAAACGTTGAGAAGGAGCTCAAACAAGCGGTTTACTATAGGAATGATGAGGATAGACGTAGGGGAGTAGACTATGTCATGAAAAGGATTTTCGGTTTCTATAAGGATTGTCTGAACTTAGGGCCCGAATACAAAACCAGAAAAGAGGATGACTTAGGAACTGAGACCAACGGCGAAGTCACGTAATGTACGGTAACTTTGAGTCTAGCTACAAGACTCGTTAATAAAGAAAGCGCTTCTTGGGAGGCAACCCATGTTTTGTTTGTTTTTGTGTGTTTATTTGATTTTATTTGTTTTCATATGTAAGTTATATTTCTTGTTAATGATTCATGCTTCAAACTAAATTGTGAAAATGCTTTATTTTGTTTTTAACTTTGTCTTAACTACATATAAAGGTATTTTGCAAAAGCTAAGTGTAAGGGAAATCTAAATCGGTTTATATAGAACGAATGAACATGAATCATAACAATGAAATTAGCATACATATTAGTATTTGTTTGAGTCAAATGCTTGTATCGAGTCATAATGAATCTTTGCAGGAATTCCAGGAAGTAAGATCTAGTTTTTCCAGAATTTTTCCCGGAAACTTAACATGAGAATTCTGTCAGAACTTTCTGACGGCGTCAGGCTATAATTTTCTGCAATTTTCGAAAGTTTTGTATTTTTTCGGAAACCTAAAAAGTTTTGTCAATTCTTTAACTTATAATCTCCAGGAATTCTTCAAAAATTATTCATTCCACAAGCATTATATCTTATTATGTAGATTTTACCGCCGATTTTACGCGAGGTTGGCCTTTATCTTTTTCAGGTTAACAGGTTATTTTGGACAAGAAGACGTTTATTATTTCGGAAGGGAAGCTTTGAACGTTCGTCTATCTTGGAAGAAGATCTAACCATGTTACATCACTATCCACAACAAACGATTCAGGGGAGTATTTGATTTCATTCTTTCATCTTATTTACTTTTACGTCTTTTATTTGAACATTGGGGACAATGTTCGGTTTAAGTGTAAGGGGGGTAAATGAAAGCACCGTTGAGAATATACTTACGCTTGATGTTTTGCTTTGTTTGATAGTAAATTTGTAATAAAACCAAGAGAAATATTTGTTAGGGCAATTTTAGCGCCAATTTAAAATTTTTTACAACATTTAGAAGTGAAACCTTGATCTTAATGAGCGTCTCATGGATAGGAAATTGTATGACTAGCACAAAACCGTACCACTAAAAAATTTTCCACCCCAAATATGTGAGGTTCGCCCCTAGAATTGGTAGGAAAAGCATCCATCTTTGGTGCTATGATGTGAGTACCGGTAGTATTTAGATTCTAGAACTTGCGTTAGGACCATCTCAAATCCACAAGTGAGACTACATTCGTGTAGTTAAGATTTACTACATGATAAGAGGCATTAGGATTAACCCATTGTTTTACACCCGTATATTTGTTATAATTACATTGACTTCATTGGTCAAGTAATTCTCCCACACCCTTTGCGTTGTATCCATTTTTGGTACACGATACCCCTAGTACACCCCTCCGAGCCTATCCTTTCGTTTCGACCTTTGAGCATCTTACTCAAAGTGAGAATTTGTTTACACCCCACTAAATGTACACCCAAATCGCCTTAGCCTACCTTGTATGCACCCACCTTTGGTGCATTATTGTGAAAACATTTGTTAAACCCTTAGTTAATTATCCGGTCAATTACATGGTTGCTAAGTTAAGTCATATCCTTGTACATATTGTTTTGGGACGATTGGGACTCATGGGTAAAGTACTAGTGTAATGAAGTAATGGGGAAGAACAACATTATTACCCCCATACGTGCTAAATATTTTAAAAGTACTCCAAGTTTTTCGATTATCTTAATTCGAGTCATTAGAATAGTGATTGTAAAGTTATGTAAAGATTCAAGTGTAAGGGGAATGCAAATCCCCTATGATGTATTATTTTGGATGGTAGGGCAAGAGTGTATGAAAAAAAAATCGAAAAATCAAGAAAAATAAAAAAAAATATGAAAAAGAAAGAAGAAAAACATACGGACTACCATCCCGTTTCCTTTTATGTTCCTTTTTAGTTTTTGTTATTTCATTTTTAGACTAAGATTGAGTCGAGTCTTGACTTAAGCAACGATGTAGAGTGCATGTATTTGATCATGATAATTAACTCGCCACCACTAAAATACCCTTTATTCCAACCAAACCGTGTTATCATATCCCTACACCTTACGTTACAACCCTTTATAAAGCCCTCTTTGATAGTTTATCTTAGGTGCTTACGCCTAGTGGAGGAGTAATTGATCCTTTCCCAAGCCTATGGTAATCTATTTGCTATGACAGGTAGTGAGTGTTATTTTCCGTTTCCATTTATGAGATATAAACTTTATGACATTTGAGAGATGTGAGAATCCAAACACTATTTGTGAGGTGCTAGTGTATGATTTTCGTGCTTGTTATGATTAGGGTCTAATAACTATTTGTTGTAATTACTTTTATATTCGTGTTAAATGACCCCTAACTCATATTTTGATTGGAATAAAAGCTCATTTGCTTGAGGACAAGCAAATCTCAAGTGTAAGGGTATTTGATGAGACGAAAAGTGTTACGCTTTTAGGGGGTCATTTAAGCCCTAATTCGTATAAATGTGATCAAATATTGCCCTAAATCGTTCATTTTGTCATTTTAGGTACTTTTGAGAGGAATTCTGGAAAACATGCACATTTGGACGTTTTTGGAGCATAAAAGTGAAGAAAACGACAAAGTCTTAATGAAGCAGGATTTTACAACTTGACGGCGTCAGAAGTCACAAAGTGACGCTGTCAGCAAGGATGACAAAAGAGTGGAATTCAATTATCAAATGACGGGCCAGAAAGATTTCAAGAATTTACACCTGACGCCGTCAGGTGTTAAAAGGTGTAGGCCGTCAGGAACAAATTTAAAGAGAGACGGCCCAGAAGGTTTTACATGCTGACCACGTCCCAAATGGATCTAGGCCATCCGAGAACCCTAATGGCGGCGAGCTGACGGCGTCAAACCCTATAAGCTGATGCCGTCCGAACTTAAAATCTATATAATAGTTTTCTATTTTTCATTCATTATGTGTGGAACTTTGTGGAGAACTTTTAGGGAAAACCCTAAAGACGAATTTTCTGTAACTTTTAGGGTTTCCAACCCTTGGAACCCTAGTGCTTAATTAAAGATAAGTCTTCACTTTAATTCAATCAATATGTCTATGTGTTGGTTGTCTATCTATCTTGCTTGTCTTTCAATTAACGTGAGTAGCTAAATTCTCTAGTGTTTGCTTAGATCTAATTAAACCTAACTATTAATTATTGGTTGATTGGTGTGTTGTTGTTTGTTGGGATGATTGTTTCATCGATGTTAGGCTCAAGAAAACTGGCCAACCTCCTTTATGGTAACGTGCTTGAACGTCTTGGGAAACATGTAGTCGAGGCATACTAGGCTATTAAGGTAGTATTTAACGCATGAGCCACTGTTTACAACCCCTATGGTTGTGCCGTGCATGGCATAGGGCGAGATAAGAGCTCATAGAATTAGAGAGATATGTATGCCACTCCATGAGTTATTAGGAATACACCCTTCATCCACACAAGTAACACACATATCAATTAACCGGTAGAAGATAGTTAGGGAGTAATGAAATCTAAGTAAACACAATTTTCTCCATATTGTTTTCACAACCACAATAGTTTAGATATTTATTTATTTTAATTTGCATAAGTAGTAAACTTGGGTTAGTTGATCAACAACTAATTCCGCCCTTCTTCCAAAAACCGAGATTTTAATTGCTTTCATAAAAATATAAAAATACAAAAAGAATCTTCCTTCCACCCTTAGACCTATTAGATTAGCTATTCTATCCTAACGAACACTATTCCATGTGAGAGAACGATCAATCCCCCGTACTTACCACTATCCTATACTACATCGGTCAGGTACACTGCCTGGTGGGGTTGTAAGCCTCTTGAGATCCCTCGAGAGGTAAAACCTGTTGTAAGGTTGCAAAACCACTCATCAAAGCTCAAGCTGCACAAATATTGAAGTTGAAAAATAAGTTCAAGAGATTGCATAGATTTGTTTGGCCACTAGTTAAGCATCACAGGTTATGGGTGAAGCAACAGAAAAAGAGTTGTCAGCAATCTCAGAAGGTGTCTAAGTCTAAGAGAAAGAAGCTCACAAAGCAATCTTCATTCACATTGGGGAGGAATTTGGAGAATTTGAATGAAGATGCTGAAACTCATGAAGATCCAAATGAGAAGTTCATGTGATGCATCATGAGGATACACCACTCTTTGACAATATTGTTCATCAAGATACTGCTGAAAGAAAAAGTGATGAAACTGAGCAAGTTAATCTTGTAGATGACAATGTTATTGTTGATGTTAAGAGTGGAGATACAGAAGAAGTAGATTTGGAAGGTACTGATGCTCAAAGTACTGGTCTTCAAGGTACTGTTTCTCAAGGTACTGTTAGGCAAAGTCTTATTATACCAAGAACCTTGGATTTTGATGAAGAAGCTGGTCCTTCAACAATTATACATGAAGAAGTTGGTACTTCAAATCCAATTCAGCAAGAAGAGATTAGGGAACATAGTGCTAGTGATGATGAGACCATTGCTAATATGTTGCTGAACATCTCAAGACCAAGAGGTATTAGTATTCCTGGAGTTGAACAACTTCAAGCTTTACAATCTTCTTCTCAACCTACTCAAGAAATGGATCCAAAAGATAAAGGAAAAGGAATTATGATAGAATCCAAGAAAAAGAAGAAGAAGTTCACTTTGGAAGATTTAAGAGCTGAAATTGAAATATCAAAGAAGCCAGTTGTTCAACCAAGAAGGCCACAGGCTAAGGAAAGAAATGCCATGATGAGTTATCTGAAGGGTCGAGGATATAAAGGTTTAAAGAAGTTGAGATATCCATAGATGAAAAATCTATATGATGTTGTTAAAGAGTCTATTCAAAGAAATCTTGATAGTTTTATTCCTATGAACTCTGAAAAGGAAAAGCAGTTTATGGATGCAAGAAAAGATAGAGCTGCCAAAAGAAGTTCAAAGAGAAAGAGGACAACTAATGATGAACAGCCATTAAAGAAGTTCAAGTTGAGAACAGATACAGTTGATGAGCTGAGAAATTATTTAAGAGTTGTTGATTTTGAGCATCCACTGCCAAAAGAAGTTGTTGAGACAAAGTCTATGATTTCTACATTTGAAGTTGTAGAATCATCAGAAGGAGATTATCTTATCTTTCATAGAGAAGATGAAAGTTTTACACTGTTCAACTTGTTGTGGGACATCCTGCACATGATAGACAGTGAAGATTTACTTCATTTGTATCAACAAGTGCAAGACTATTTTGAGCACATTCCACCAAAAGGAGTAGGTTTAATCTTACTGGGTGATCTTACAACTATCTGGGAAACAAAGGAAACAAGTAATGATGCTCTTTGGGATACTCAAGAAGATTGGGAAATCACAAGATGGAGATTTTTTGAAACATCAGGAGTGCATATACTTGAGTTAGAAGATGTTACCACGATTCACATGCTAGCAGAAAGGAGATATCCTCTTACAAGAGATCTCATGATCAGAATGCTAGATCATGGTATGGAAGTTGAAACTGAGAATGAAACAGCTCTTATGGTGATTGAGTTATTTATCAAATGGACAACTTTAGAAGATGATGATGCATGATTACTGGTATGATTTTTGTTATATAATTCTTTTTGAAGAATAAGTGCTTTATTCAAAGTACTTGTGACATTTCTCAAAAATTCATGTCTTATATTTTAAATAATAGTTTATTTAATAATTATTCTATTTCTAATAAATTAACTTCGTAGGAAGTTATCCGTGTACATCAAATTCTTTCGACCACGACTATATATGTCAACTCTACATTTCTTGTACTCCAATATTTTTCCTTGAAATCCTAATTTAAAAAGTTACTTTCACTTTTATTTTAGGAACTAATTACTTAAAACTATCAAAAACGTATAACTACGAAAGCATTCGTAGTAATAATGTGAAAGTTATTGAAAAACTCATCATCTACTAAAATTATATTTTCATAATTTTTACAATAGTATTTCATCACTATGGTACCATTAAAAATTATTTCTAATTAACCCGGTACCCGAATTCGTCAAAACTACTCAAGCTATGCACTAAACGGTACCCCGTAAAAACAAAGTGGGACAAAATTTATAACTTTGCCCCACTCCTAGCTATGTGGCCGGCCAAGGAAAGTGTCCAAGGACACTTGGTGCCTCATGAACACCATAACACTCCACTATCTCTTTTGTATACCAACTTTTGCATGCAACAAACACATAGAACATAGTTTATATCACCCAAAAACTTTCCTACTCTCTTCTTGCTTCTCCCTAGCTCGTTCCAACTCCTACACCTTCATAAGATCAAGATTTTTGAAGAACAAGTTTATACAAGTACTCATAGACATCCATTACAAGGTTTTGAAATATAAACCTATGGATTAATTAGGGTTTTCTTGCTAATAAACTAGTAATCTTCCAAGTGAGTAAATTATTAAACTTTCATTGTTCTTGGTATATTTCTACCACATTTTAATTAAATTATATATGCATGCAAGTAGATGAAATTTGTACCACTCAAATCTTATGTTTTGTTAAACTTTTGATATATAGATATGTAGTGTTTTGGTGTAGTGATGTTTTGATGTTTATTAGGAACCCATGACACCTTGAGGAGGTGTATGGTAGTTTATGGGATTGTTGGATTGAATTGATGGTGAAATTAGAATAGTTATAGGATGAGAAAACCATTATGGACATTAAAAATAAGCTTCTGGTCATATTTTGAAAATACAGAAAACTCAGTAGGTTGGAACCCATTTTTGACCTAAGATAAAGAAAATACACTTTAAGATGAAGCCATGGCCGAAAGAACGGGTAAAAACGGGTTTATAACGAAAAAGTTATGCTAAAAACAAGTTATACCAAATTTATGTTTAACCATTTGAGACAGCCTGGACATTTTTATAAATTCTGGAAAACTCAGCAACTCATGACTTATTTTTGACAAGGTACTCAGAAAGTTAAGAATAAAAGGAAACCATAGCAAAAAGAACGGACTAAAATGAGTTTGAAACGAGAAATTTACGCTATAAACAAGTTACTAGTGTTTTCTTATAAAATCTGAAAATAAGTTGCTGATGTAATAAAGTCTTCAATGAAAACAGGTCCCTAACCTTCATTAAAATGTACCAACATGATAAAAATGTATTAGTACTTGTTTAGAGCTAACCGGGGATATAAAATTCTTGAAAAACGGACTTATAACGAATTAGTTATGATTTTTCGAAAGTTATTGTTTCACTAAAAATACCAACAACAAGTAATATTCATTATTACCTTATACGTAGATGTAAAATTTTATTTTCAACAACAATATATTTTGAGTACATAAGAGTGGTATAAATGACATATACATTTGCATTCATAACATCTTTATTAAATCTAAGCTAGAAAATATTTAATCATGATAGGTTGCGGCTTGTGAACGCGCCTTATTTGACACATCCGTTCCTTACTCTTAGCTCCAACACTACAAGTGAGTTTATAGCCTCGCTTTTAATCATTTAAATGATTTATAAACCTCGCGAGGGGGATACATGCTAGTTTTACAAAACGAATACAAGTAGCTTTTTGGTATGCTTGACCCGAATACATGATTATAAGATAATGAGTAACTCTTGCCAATTAAGTCCCCATCATGAACCGTTAATTTTGTGTAAACGCTAATATTATAAATATGCATATTGGGCTTTGACCAGCCTGGCCGAATGAGTAGCTCTCATCTTTCAACGGTCATATAATATTGAGAATATGAGGTAAATGGCAAATATTACCCTACCGGGGCAAATGATAAACTTGGTTAAGGTTCGATTTCATGAGCTCTATGTTATAATCTAATAACCGACAAGTACTGATCATACTTGTTACCCGATGAATGATACTTGTATTCACTTTATTATTACTAAACTCTATGAATTCACTCAACATTATTTGTTGACTTTTAGCATGTTTTATCTCAGGTCCGTAAGTACCTCAGCTTGGATGGGCCGCGCAAGGAAAGATTATCGATCAAAGATGGCTCATGTTTTTTTTAAATGTTTTTATGATGTACTAAAATGTTAAAGACTTTTATTAGCATATCTATGTATCTTTCAAACTTGTGAAGTAAACTTTTGGGACTTCATGTAAAATATAATAACCTTTTAAGGTTTATGTTTATTAAATATTTCTTGTATGAAACTTGTTTATTATGTTTGTACTATGTGATCGATATATAGCACCCCATGACCCTTCCGCTGCAAATCTGAAAATGGGGGTGTTATAGTACTGCTAGACAAACAGTACTTTATCAAAGTACTGCTTGCAGCACAAAACCAGTAAAGTCTTTTAATAAAAATTAGTAATTTTTGAAAGGTGCAAAATACTTTTTGAAGCACAAGATAACAGCAACAAATTGTTTTGAGAATAACACATGGTGTTAGTATCTGTACTACACAGCAAATGGAATCAACTCACCATGTTTAATAAACAAGAAAGAGTTTGATTCATCATGAGGGTACAGCTCTAATGTGATTATCAAATTCGTTTTTAGTTGACAATTTACTAAAAATTGTATGGTTTTCAACTCACCAAATCTGTAATAGTGAAGAGTTGGCTAGCCCACAAGATAATGGTTTGTGGTAAAGTCTGTGGAAAATCCATTTGTATGGTAATTAGTTCACCATGGTAGTAATTTTACTAAAAGAACTAACTAGTCCAAAAGCAAACGGCTCTTGGTAAAGACTTATGTAACACCTGGTACTTTTCCTAAAACCCATTTCTAGCCAAACTTCTATTTTCGTGCCTGAACCACTTTTAAAACTTTTAATGATTGTTAAATTGGATTTGAGAAGCGTGACATATATTAGGAACGAGAATTTATTCCTTGATTTACTCAGCACAACCTAGGAAACTCGAATTTGTTTCACTTGCCAAATTATTTGATTTATTTTGAGTTTGAGAAAAACTCTAAAGTTTATGCTTGATTTTATAGGAAAAACTATTTCATGAACAATGGCGCAAGTTTCGTAATTTTTCGAGTCCGTTTGCTATGTCGTTTGAGCCCCGAACCGTTTTTATGAGAAGTTTAGCTATTTGGCGAAGTTAGTCCCTTGAGTTATTTTACAAAACTCACCCTACACTTCTATTAATTAAAAACCCACCCTATACCTTCTACCTATAAATACCCCCATTATTATTTATTTATTTCATTTCTCTCACACAAAACACACACACACCCACACCAATTTCTCTCTCTTCTCTCTCTCTTTGTCTCGCCGGTCACCCCAAACCCACGCCGGCCAAAGATTCCGGCCACTGGAAAATTTTCCGGCAACCACCACTTAAACCACCTACCCTATCTTGTAGATCGGGACACCCCCGACTCATCCCCGCAAACCGTTTTGCTCCAAACGAACCCACGCGCCCTAGAAACCCGTTTTCTTGTTCGAATTCCACCACCACTCGCCGCCACTTTGCCCCGTCGAGTTCTTTTGGTAACCGAGCCCTCCCCACCACTTTTTAATCATGTTTTATTAATAAAAACACATTTTAAACGAAACCCTAATTTTATAATTTGATTTAATCCGAATTTATATTGTTTTCTTTTATAAAAACATGTTTATTTAAGGTTTTAATAACAAAACTCGTGTGGTTTCTCCTTTTTGGTCTCGTTGGGTCGCGACTCGGTCAACTCACCAAGTCAACTCGGTTGACTCGGTGAGGGTTTTGCTTATTTGATGTTTTGGTCGAGTTTGGTTGCGAAAGGGAGTATATATTTTGGTTGTTTGGGTGATTTTGAGGTTCCGTTTGGTTGTTGGTGTCTCGGCAGCCCCTCGCCACCGCCACCGAGCCATGGTGGTGGTGGTGGGAGGTTGTTATTATTGTTGTTATTGATATTGGTGACCTTGGTTAATTAGTTAGATAGTTTGGATGTGAATTGGGTAGCCGATGTGTTATGCGAAATGGATTTGTAGTTTTGGTTTATGTTTTAGCCGAAGGAGTTATGGGATTGTTGTTGTTGTGAATACTTTGGATATGGTCATTAGTCTCGGATTGTGATTATTGTTATTATTATTATTATTATTTCTATTATTATTAATAGTTTTAATTATTTAAACGGTAAATAATAAAACGGTTAATAAAACTATGAAACCTAAAATACATTTGACATAGTTGAGAGGATTTGGACATTGGACTTGGTTTCCGTGTTATTATTACTATGAGATTTGATTGTGAACTTGTATTGGACGTATTGGATTTGCGGCTATGGTTATTTGGACTTATGGACCCTTTGGTACACGAGACGGTAGGGTACGTTAGGCCCTTAAAGATCTTAACGTACCTGGAACCCGAACTATACGAAATGGTCGATAAATCTGAACAACTAATGGACTACGTGAATGATATATCGAATCATATTAATATCTATACTTTATAAAATATTAACGTTGTTTGAATATAAAAAGAGTCGTTGACTCGGGAAATGTTCTATAAACGGGCAGGTCATGCCAAAATTTTATAAAATTACTTATTATCTCTAATTTATTTTACCAAGTATTATTCTATTACGAAACCTTTATTTCAACTAATATTTTGGGAAAAGGGGTAAAACCGAGACTTATTAGTGATTTGTTTATTTTATCCGAGTGTGTCTTTATTTCCTTTTCTTCTTTTCTTT
>LBNU01022603.1:5480-15980 GCA_014162995.1 Artemisia annua
TTTTTGAACAAGAACCAAACAAACTTGACTTACACAAGATGAACTTGACTACCACTCTCTCAAAACCCACGTACCAATATAGAACCACGAATCAAATCGACTTGCACTTATCACTAACACAATACAACCAGATCCAAGATCACTAACATGTCCAACATTCAACCCAAGATTTATTCATTAACGCACCAATAACAATCACCAAGCAGATCAAAACCATAAAATACAAAACCCTAAAAATAGGGATTCGTTCATGATAGTATCCCTAGTAATAGGAAGGTTAAGATCGCGACAAAACCAAGAAAACCAAACGATCAAATCATAAATACGAATCCCTCATACAAGGAATTCGTTCTTCAAACAAACCCTAACAAACGAAGTTAGGGATAGATCTTGACCGCCAATAAATCGATCCTTAAATAATTAAGTCACAGCCGACTTTAAATCAAAGAATAATGGAACGATCCTAAAAACGATTTAGGGATAGAATGTCGGTTAAGACAAATCCCTAAAACGATTAAAAACAAGTGATTAATCCCTAAAAACGATTCACAAGATCAAGAACCTTATGAATAATGATTAGAAAACGTTAGGGAAGAACCAGAATCGATTTACTAAACCCTCACAAAGAAAGAATCGATTTGAAGATTTATAAACCCTAAATCGTTGTCCCTAAAGGCTAACTTTATGAGGGCAATTTGTCACCTATATTATAGGAGCCGTTATCCCTAAAGGCTCATTTGTTAAGAGCAATTGCACCTTACTTTATGGGTGTCGCTATCCCTAAACGCTTGCTCACTTGATGATAGCAATTGCCCTTTACATTATGTTAGTCGTTGTCCCTAATGCTTGCACACATGATAAGAGTACTTGTCACGTACATGATGAGATCCGTTGTCCCTAAAGGCTAACTTTATGAGGGCAATTTGTCCCTTACATGATAAGAGCCGTTGTCCCTAAAGGCTCACTTGTTGAGAGCAATTGTACCTTACTTTATGGGAGCCGTTGTCCCTAAACGCTTGCTCACTTGATGAGAGCAATTGCCCTTTACATGATGATAGCCGTTGTCCCTAATGCTTGCACACTTGATAAGAGCAATTGTCACTTACATGATGAGATCCGTTGTCCCTAAAGGCTAACTTTATGAGGGCAATTTGTCACTTATATGATAGGAGCCGTTGTCCCTAAAGGTTCACTTGCTAAGAGCAATTGCACCTTACTTTATGGGAGTCGTTGTCCCTAAACGCTTGCTAACTTGATGATAGCAATTGCCCTTTACATGATGATAGCCGTTGTCCCTAATGCTTGCACACTTGATAAGAGTACTTGTCACGTACATGATTAGATCCGTTGTCCCTAAAGGCTAACTTTATGGGTGCAATTTGTCACTTATATGATAGGAGCCGTTGTCCCTAAAGGCTCACTTGTTAAGAGCAATTGCTCTTATCAATTGTGCAAGCATTAGGGAGAACGGCTCCCATAAAGTAAGGTACAATTGCTTTCAACAAGTGAGCCTTTAAAGACAACGGCTCTTATCATGTAAGGGACAAATTACCCTCATAAAGTTAGCCTTTAGGGACAATGGATCTCATCATGTAAATGACACTTGCTATTATGAAGTGTGCAAGCATTAGGGGCAACGGCTATCATCATGTAAATGGCAATTGCTCTCATCAAGTGAGCAAGGGTTTAGAGACAACGGCTCCCATAAAGTAAGGTACAATTGCTCTCAACAAGTGAGCCTTTAGGGACAACGGCTCTTATCATGTAAGGGACAAATTGGCCTCATAAAGTTAGCCTTTAGGGACAACGGATCTCATCATGTAAGTGACAATTGCTCTTATCAATACTGCAAGCATTAGGGACAACAGCTATCATCATGTAAAGGGCAAATGCTCTCATCAAGTGAGCAAGCCTTTAGTGACAATGGCTCTTTACATGTAAAGGACAAATTGCCCTCATAAAGTTAGCCTTTAGGGACAACGGATCTCATCATGTAAGTGACAATTGCTCTTATCAAGTGTGCAAGCATTAGGGACAACGGCTATCATCATGTAAAGGGCAATTGCTCTCATCAAGTGAGCAAGCGTTTAGGGACAACGGCTCCCATAAAGTAAGGTACAATTGCTCTCAACAAGTGAGCCTTTAGGGACAACGGCTCTTATCATGTAAGGGACAAATTGCCCTCATAAAGTTAGCCTTTAGGGACAACGGATCTCATCATGTAAGTGACAATTGCTCTTATCAAGTGTGCAAGCATTAGGGACAACGGCTATCATCATGTAAAGGGCAATTGCTCTCATCAAGTGAGCAAGCGTTTAGGGACAACGGCTCCCATAAAGTAAGGTACAATTGCTCTCAACAAGTGAGCCTTTAGGGACAACGGCTCTTATCATGTAAGGGACAAATTGCCCTCATAAAGTTAGCCTTTAGGGACAACGGATCTCATCATGTAAGTGACAATTGCTCTTATCAAGTGTGCAAGCATTAGGGACAACGGCTATCATCATGTAAAGGGCAATTGCTCTCATCAAGTGAGCAAGCGTTTAGGGACAACGGCTCCCATAAAGTAAGGTACAATTGCTCTCAACAAGTGAGCCTTTAGGGACAACGGCTCTTATCATGTAAGGGACAAATTGCCCTCATAAAGTTAGCCTTTAGGGACAACGGATCTCATCATGTAAGTGACAATTGCTCTTATCAAGTGTGCAAGCATTAGGGACAACGGCTATCATCATGTAAAGGGCAATTGCTCTCATCAAGTGAGCAAGCGTTTAGGGACAACGGCTCCCATAAAGTAAGGTACAATTGCTCTCAACAAGTGAGCCTTTAGGGACAACGGCTCTTATCATGTAAGGGACAAATTGCCCTCATAAAGTTAGCCTTTAGGGACAACGGATCTCATCATGTAAGTGACAATTGCTCTTATCAAGTGTGCAAGCATTAGGGACAACGGCTATCATCATGTAAAGGGCAATTGCTCTCATCAAGTGAGCAAGCGTTTAGGGACAACGGCTCCCATAAAGTAAGGTACAATTGCTCTCAACAAGTGAGCCTTTAGGGACAACGGCTCTTATCATGTAAGGGACAAATTGCCCTCATAAAGTTAGCCTTTAGGGACAACGGATCTCATCATGTAAGTGACAATTGCTCTTATCAAGTGTGCAAGCATTAGGGACAACGGCTATCATCATGTAAAGGGCAATTGCTCGAATCAAGTGAGGAAGCGTTTAGGGACAACGGCTCCCACAAAGTAAGGTACAATTGCTCTCAACAAGTGAGCCCTTAGGGACAACGGCTCTTTTCATGTAATTACCAATTGCCCTCATAAATTTAGCCTTTAGGCACAACGGATCTCATCATCTAAGTGACAATTTCTCTTATCAAGTGTGCAAGCATTAGGGACAACGGCTATCAGCATGTAAAGGGCAATTGCTCTCTTCAAGTGAGCAAGCGTTTACGGACAACAGCACCCATAAAGTAATGTTCAATTGCTCTCAACAAGTGAGCCTTTATGGACAACAGCTCGTATCATGGAAGGGACAAATTGGCCTCATAAACTTAGCCTTTAGGAACAACGTATCTCATCATGAAAGTGACAATTGCTAGTATCAAGTAAGGTACAATTGCTTTAAACAAGTGAGCCTTTAAGGACAACGGCTCTTATCATGTAAGGGACAAATTACCCTCATAAAGTTAGCCTTTAGGGACAATGGATCTCATCATGTAAGTGACACTTGCTATTATGAAGTGTGCAAGCATTAGGGACAACGGCTATGATCATGTAAAGGGCAATTGCTCTCATCAAGTGAGCAAGCGTTTAGGGACAACGGCTCCCATAAAGTAAGGTACAATTGCTCTCAACAAGTGAGCCTTTAGGGACAACGGCTCTTATCATGTAAGGGACAAATTGCCCTCATAAAGTTAGCCTTTAGGGACAACGGATCTCATCATGTAAGTGACAATTGCTCTTATCAAGTGTGCAAGCATTAGGGACAACGGCTATCATCATGTAAAGGGCAATTGCTCTCATCAAGTGAGCAAGCGTTTAGGGACAACGGCTCCCATAAAGTAAGGTACAATTGCTCTCAACAAGTGAGCCTTTAGGGACAACGGCTCTTATCATGTAAGGGACAAATTGCCCTCATAAAGTTAGCCTTTAGGGACAACGGATCTCATCATGTAAGTGAGAATTGCTCTTATCAAGTGTGCAAGCATTAGGGACAACGGCTATCTTCACGTAAAGGGCAATTGCTCGCATCAAGTGAGCAAGTGTTTAGGGACAACTTGATGAGAGAAATTGCCCTTTACCTCTCTCCCTTTGTGTGGGCGATTTTTTGCGAAACCCTTACAACCCTTGATTTTCAATCGTTTTTCTCCTAATTCGATTATAGAAATTATCTGTTCTTTGTTGATTAGATTAATTCGTACTATCTTAGGGTTTCCAAGAATCACCCATGCAACAATCGTCCTGTACCTATCACATCCTTAAATGATTTTTGTAATCGTTTTTCATTCAAGGGTCGATTACTATCATCCATTCGTTCCTTGTTTCTTTGATTCCTAAAGTCGTTTTTGACTTTACATATATAAGGATCGATTGTTATTTTATGGCGGTCAAGATCTATCCCTAATCTCGTTTGTTAGGGTTCTTTGAAGAACGATTCCTTTTTTTAGGGTTTCATATTGTTTGATTTGATCGTTATTGGGTTTGTTGCGCTGAATGAATATAAAACTTTTTTTAGGTTTTTACATGATCGTTACTGGTTCAGCCTTGTTGCATATTTGATCATTCATATTATTCCTTGCACATGGCGTTGTTTGGATTATGCTCTGAAGGTAACGGGAACCTAATTTTTAGGGTTTCGTCTATTTATTTTGTTGTAAGTTGGACGTTTGTCCATGTGTTTATGGAAGTCGATCTCTTTGATCGTGGTTATTATTATGGGTTGTGATGTTCAGTCATGGAAGTGGGTTCGAGAGAGGGTAAGTGACTTTTGTCGAGGAGGGTTAGGGTGTGATCTCACCCTATGCTTTAATCTTGGTTCGTATTACCAGCTGTCCTTTTGGCTATGTAATTTGGTATATGATGGAATTGGATGTTAGGGTTTATTAAACCCTATGCGTGATCATGTAGGTTTTGTTTGCGGTGATGGCTACCACAAACAGATGATTTGTTAAAGAATGCTTGGATGTGAACGTGGATTCTTCATGGATGTTAATGTGGACGTTGAAGAATGCTTGGATGGTTACGTGGATTCTTCATGGAAGTTAATGTGGACCACAATAGTTATATAGAAGGCTCAAGTTTTTTCTTGAGTAGTATTGTAATTTTTATGAACTTTTGTCATTATTGGTAGGTTCATTTTATTGTAAGTTATAAGAATGGTGTGTCATTCTTATATTCGAGTCTGTAAGTTTCCTAAAGGACTGAGATGAGGGAAATCACCCTCATCCTTTGTACCTCAATGTTTTTTGGAGTAATGCATTTTACCAGGGTGAATTAACCCTGTTACCCAAAAAAATAGCGTTTAGGGACAACGGCTCCCATAGAGTAAGGTACAATTGCTCTCAACAAGTGAGCCTTTAGTGACAACGGCTCTTTACATGTAAGGGACAAATTGCCCTCATAAAGTTAGCCTTTAGGGACAACGAATCTCATCATGTAAGCGACAATTGCTCTTATCAAGTGTGCAAGCATTAGGGACAACGGCTATCGTCATGTAAAGGGCAATTGCTCTCATCAAGTGTGCAAGCGTTTAGCGAAAATGGATCCCATAAAGTAAGGTACAATTGCTCTCAACAAGTGAGCCTTTAGGGACAATGGGTCTTATCATGTACGGGACAAATTGCCCTCATAAAGTTGGCCTTTAGAGACAACGGATCTCATCATCTACGTGACAATTGCTTTTATCAAGTGTGCAAGCATTAGAGACAACGGCTATCATCATGTAAAGGGCAAACGCTCTCATCATGTGAGCAAGCGTTTAGGGACAACGGCTCCCGTAAAGTAAGGTACAATTGCTCTCAACAAGTGAGCCTTTAGGGACAACGGCTCATATCATGTAAGGGACAAATTGCCCTCATAAATTTAGCCTTTAGGGTCAACGTATCTCATCATGTAAGTGACGATTGCCCTTATCAAGTGTGCAAGCATTAGGGACAGCGGCTATCATCATGTAAAGGGCAATTGCTCTCATCAAGTGAGCAAGCGTTTAGGGACAATGGCTCCCATAAAGTAAGGCACAGTTGCTCTCAACAAGTGAGCCTTTAGTGACAACGGCTCTTATCTTGTAAGGGACAAATTGCCCTCATAAAGTTAGCCTTTAGGGACAACGGATCTCATCATGTAAGTGAGAATTGCTCTTATCAAGTGTGCAAGCATTAGGGACAACGGCTATCTTCATGTAAAGGGCAATTGCTTGCATCAAGTGAGCAAGCGTTTAGGGACAACTTGATGAGAGAAATTGCCCTTTACCTCTCTCCCTTTGTGTGGGCGATTTTTTGCGAAACCCTTACAACCCTTGATTTTCAATCGTTTTTCTCCTAATTCGATTATAGAAATTATCTGTTCTTTGTCGATTAGATTAATTCGTACTATCTTAGGGTTTCCAGGAATCGCCCATGCAACAATCGTCCTGTACCTATCACATCCTTAAACGATTTTTGTAATCGTTTTTCATTCAAGGGTCGATTACTATCATCCATTCGTTCCTTGTTTCTTTGATTCCTAAAGTCGTTTTTGACTTTACATATATAAGGATCGATTGTTATTTTATGGCGGTCAAGATCTATCCCTAATCTCGTTTGTTAGGGTTCTTTGAAGAACGATTCCTTTTTTTAGGGTGACATGTCTCTCGTATAATCGATATTATGTACGTTTCTAGAAATGTTATTCAAAAATAGCACGGATATGTACATATGCTTGAGCGAGAGTTCATTTATAATGTTTTCTAAAACATGTCGTTTCTCATATTTTTCTTAAACAATGGCTTTCGTATAATTCAGTACGAAACCCGGACCCGATTGATGACTTCTGATTATTTCAGATCGGAACTCGAACGTTCATTACCGAAATCTTCTTCAAAAAGTTCGAGTATAAACAAACGAAAAGATTTCAAGCAAAAACTCGTTTCAAAATGACTTGTGTACATTTCAGTACATAACTCGTATTTTAAAGAAAAAACTCCCTCTAAATCCATTAAAATTGATTTTAAAACTTTATGTTTAAACAATATGCTTTCTTTGAGGGGGAGTATAAAAAATCAAAAAGAAAATGTTCCAATTTCATGCGAAAAAGTCCGTCTATCTCTCCAAATGCTTTGTATTTAATAAATTGATAGCAAAAATATCATGATATGCTATTTTTGAGGGGGAGAAGACGTGATTAAAATGTGATCAAAAATGTTTAAATGTTGTGGAAAAATCTCGAGCTCGTCAGTTAAGACTTAAAGATCTTGTACTTGACTCAGAACAGACTCAGTTATAACCCTCGAATTGACGAAACTTAAATGTCAGTAATCGAAAAGACTTGTCCTGGACGGGTAATAATTTCAAGCTGGTCTAACCAGTGATGTAAACGTGTCTCGAATAGGACTTGTCCAAGTAGAATGTACCAATTCGAGAAACTTTCTTTGGACTTGACCAGGCCGGGTAATAACTTCAAGCTAGTCTAACTAGTGATGTAAGCGTGTCTCGAATCGGTCTTGTTCAATGAAAGTTGATCAATTCAAAAGTGCCAACTCTACCCAACATGTGCAAATTTATCTTAACAGCTCATGAGCACATGTAAAGGGGGAGTATTTCAAAATTGCAAAACTCTCAATGTGTTAACAAAATGTGTTTTATAATCATAAACACTTTGAGAGATTTTTCAAACAAATGGTTTATGGAAACAATAGGATAGTCATGGTGTTATAAGGTGACTAAGGTTAGGAAAAACCGTCCTATGATCCGCCAGAGCCGGAGGGATCTACCCAAGGACAATTCCAATAGATAGAATTAAAAGTCCTTAGGTATGATTAAAAGAAGGAGTAAAGAATGAAAGGGAAAGAAGGGGTTGAAGAATGAAAAAGAAATGAAATGAGAAAGGGTGAAAAGAAATGAGCCCTCCATATGTACAACCATAGGTCAGACACCGGGTTCAATTCATATGCTACTGATTGTTACTAAAGTGACATCGGTATTGAAGACAAGACGTCATGGACCCAGTGACGCACTGCACTTAAACCTTCTAGCCACTCGGGTATCTCTCAAAAGATACTTGTTTCATTCTCACGGAGAACCGTTGTAATCTATTGACCACTCATTCCGAGTGTGTCGATATTGAAAAGGAGGTACTCTGCTCCATTCCTCTGACGACTAAATGTGCACTTATTGAGTCTAGAGCCAAGAGATTTCATCAAAAGATCTCATAGAAACACACGATATTATTACACTGGTTGTTCTACATCAATGGACGCCAGATGTAAACTTTAGAGTCCTACGCAGGTCTTAGCAATCTGCCAGAACGTTTATGAGAGAATTTACTTATGTACTTCTCAATGATTGAACGGAAACTCCTGCCAGGGTCAACATCAAACAGCCCTGACAGCAGGTCACTTCGGTAATCTCTTGTGGGTTACGCTTAGTGTTTTCGGTAGATTTCAAACGGTCTACATTCGTGGGGTGATCTCCAGCGACTCACCTAATCGTGGGTGTACTTCGGTATGTCTGTGTAAGCTCTTTCGGGAGTATCCGATTAGGAACGGCCATGGTAAGATTAGAAGGAGTCTTCACACTATGTTGTTGACGATCTCTAATTCCAAACCTGTAAGTACCGGATATTTTATGCAGGTACAACCACCACACTAGTTTCCACATGCTCATACATACATCTCAAAGTCAAAGGAAAGTTCTCACTAAGATCAAAGGAAAGCAACAGTCAAAGAAAGATTATACGCCAAAAAGAAGAATCTACAAAGTTAAGTGACAAAGATCAAAGTGAAAGAACCGCGACAACAAATATATCTATGGCAAAGACTAAAGGTGTATGAGCATGTTGGAAAGGCGACTAACCTACAAAGACGAAGCTGTGACAAAAGGCAGATGAATCAACCACAACAAAGAATAAAGAACAAAGAAAAGTAATGTATCAGAGATCACAAAGCATGAAGGAACAAAGACTAAAAACTATTCTACAACGACACACAAAGTTCAACATCAAAAGATGACAAAGACCAAGTCACAAGGAACGTCATTCGAACGACCATCCCTTAGGGGGAGATTGTTAGCATTTAAATTTTATAGAAAAAGTGATGGTCGGTCTCATATGTAATATAGTGTGTCATGTAGGTAGAATTAGTCATTGGGCCTTGGACTAGTTAAGCTAATATGTTATAAGTTAAAACTTAAGTATAAAACCAAGTCCAAGCCCAAGCCCAAGCCCATCAAAGCCTTTAGGGCATCCACGAATTGTACTATAAATACACCTCAAACTCTCATTTGAGGTGTGTGCTTGTATGTGTTTTATGTGTGTTTCTTTCAATATAGTCTTTCATTTATACGCCTCATATTATACATCAAGTCACCATCTTTCTCATCTCTTTTCTACATATTATACTTGATTTAGATTGATAAAGTTGATAGATTCAAGGTCATACAAAGGATAATATCCTTCCATGACTAGTATTGAGTGTCATCTCAATTTAATTAGCATCATTGTATGCAAACAACAATATGCTCTTTTCCGTAAACCTTAATGTGTAATGTTTTATGCCTTCAAACTTCCAAGTTTGTAGGCTATGACAATTGACAAATTGTTCATCTATAGAATCTAGAAATTATTCCAAGCTGAGGATGTGATTCTATATCCAAATATATTCCTTTAGAATATTCATTACACAACTTATCTAATATCTTTCAATTAGATATCAATGTTGTCAAATCATCTTTTATTAAAGCATGATATAACAACAACATGATTTACATGAAAAATCCTTGTGTCCAACTTAAATTTCATTCATGTACTACATATCCATTTTAACTTTCTAAATGATATATCATGTTCAATTAGATTCATTTACCGCACATGTTTACATCAATAAACATATATTCAAGGTTGTATGTTTTACTTATTAAATCTTTCAAGTAAAGTTTCATTCCAAGTTATGACTTAACATTTAACTTATATAGAATGTTACTTACTATATGTTATACAACATATATGATTTAAGTAAGTAAACATAATACTTCTACTAGCTTTCTGAATTACTTAGGAGTTATCTCATTTTAAATTATAAATCAAACATGGATTTAATATTTTAAACATAAGACTTATCTCCTTGATGCATGCATCTATCCATACTTAGATCCTTGCATTTTTGTATACTTCCAAAGATTACATGAATTCATAAACTCTTAATTACTTATCGTCCTCGCTTAAGTAATTATACAAGAAAGAGCTTTATAATCCATTGTCAAATTCCATATTCATAAAAATGAATATGACAATTACCATCTTTG
>LBNU01022603.1:16981-63879 GCA_014162995.1 Artemisia annua
CTTGTTAGGTCACCATCTTATGCATAAACAACCATAGATACAAGAATGAATAAGAAACTAGAAGAGAGAAGAAGAGTGTGGAAGGAACTTAAGAACGATATAAAGGAAATTGATATTGCATTAAGAGAACCAACAAGCCCTAATGAAGGCATACATGATGTATTTATAGGAAGTCCAAGAGGCACTTGATACTTCTACTATTTTACCATTTCTCCCCTTGGACTTTTACATATCATGAAATTACATCATAAACTTTCATAACTAAATGATTAAATGTAAAACATAATAAGTCTAACATAGTAACCTATTACAAAGTAATGACCGACACTTTGTAAACGTGAAACGTGTTCCTAAAAATCTCCCCCTAAGGGTCGGTCGTCAATGTTGAATGGTTGCTCGACGTCATCTTCTTGTTCTTTACTTTTGAACTTTTGTAATTTCTGGACGTCTCAAAATCGGTTAGATTAGACCAAAAAATTCTTTGCTCATCAATCTTTGTTCCTTGTTGTTGAAGTGATACATATGATGTAGAAATCCGCCTTTGGTCACTCCTTCGTCTCCAATGATGGTTCGCCATTCCAACATGCTCATACGTCTTTGAACTTTGTGATTAGTTCTTGTGTAATTCCCGTTCATTAAGTAAGATCTTTGTAATAAGACTTTGTAGATTCCTTTGACGTTGAATCTTTCTTTAACTTTGAGTAGCTTTGATCTTTCTTTGACTTTGTATCACTTAGAACTTTCAAGGAAGCCATTGACGTAAGTATGAGCATGTGGAATCATGTGTTGGTGGTGAAGTTCGCTGCAAGAAAATGGTTAGTAATAAACAACCGGCACTTACAAGTGAGAAACAGAATTTTTCACCCTCAAAATGTGGTTACTCCTTCTGCCCCTCACCATGGCCGTTCCTAATCGGATGCCCCCGAAAGGGCTAACTCAGAAAATACCGGAGTACCCCAACGATTAGGTGAGTCGTTCGAGATCACCCTACGACTGTAGACCATCCGGCACTTACAGGTTTGGAGTTAGAATTCGTCAACAGCATAGTGTGAAGACTCCTTCTAATCCTTACCAAGGTCGTTCCTAATCGGATGCCCCCGAGAGGGCTNNTAGTTTTGAAGATAAGAAGTTTGCACATACCAAGAGTAATCACAAATCAAACAGAAAATGATAAAGAAACATGATTGTACCCGTGTCAAATGTTATTCATCATCACCGAAGGACATGAAGACTAGATAAGGTCGTTGAAAGAGTCTAACCAGAAATGAAGGTCTGGCTCCTATGTAGCTTTCCAGTTGTCTGATCTGATCACGCCTTTCCAATCATTCCTCAATGGAGCGATATAAGAGATTAACTTCCCCTAATTGATGCTGCATGTTTATAGTTGCTTCTTCGTACACTTCTTTTTGGCGAAGTTTCTGAATCATCTTCCCCCCAAACTGACAACCATCCTCTTCAAATTCGAAACTTTGATGCAGTTAACATGACTTCTAACTTTTGACGTTTTGTATACGCAACGGAATTTGTAGACAACATAGTAAACCACACCAAACAAATCTGAGTAGTCACTTAATCACAGTTATGCTCAACGCGGAAGCTTCGTTGGGGGTAACATGCAAGAAATCAGCGGGATATTCTTACGTATGTATGCTACTTCACATAAAACAGCCTGCGAGAGTTGAAACGATTACACCAAAAAATCACAAAACTGGACCACTGATCATCTCTGCGGACGTCTCTCCGGTAGTAATAAAATTGTAAGCTCGATCACGTGAGTCTATTATGCATCCCTGATGTGCACATTTCTTCCCCCTGATTGCAGATCCTCGTGGAAGATGAGTGTTTGCGCAAAGAAATCAAGAAAAGTCAAAGAAAGCAACAGAACATCCACTCTCTCTTCCCCCACGATGTCTTCGCGGAATCGGAAGCATACACACTATGTTTACGATGGAAAACGGAGGCAGCGTAACCCCATATGTCCAATTAAGCGAACAAGTGTGAAGTACCATAAATAGCCCATGAGAATCAACTGCTGATAACATCTCTTGTCCATTGGTGAGTTGAAGGGTGATGTTGATAAGTATCATGCAAATTTGACGGATCCAAATTGCGAGAAGACGACTCTTCAATATCAGGAACGGTTGGAGCCGATGCAAATGGATTGAAGACATCATATTTGTCCTAATCTGCAATTGCGGGTACTGATTGTTGGATAAGATCTCCAGCTGTATTGTCTGTGTTGGAAGCGATCTGTTATGCCATCATTGTTGGTGATTCAATTGGAGGTGCATCGTTTGCAACAGGAGTTGTCGTAGAATCAGGTGTATCAACTGTTGGACTATTATCAGGTTGAGCAGCGGAATCGGTGGATACATCTGGTGCACTTTGTACAAGAGAATCATCGAACAGTGGAGCAAACAGTGTTTCCAATTGTTGACGGTTGAGTGACAACTGTTCAGCTGAAGGAACTGAAAACTTTAGACGGTTGGTTGCGGGTCCTAAGCTGTGGTGCTCAGAAGCCATAACAGTTAAGCTCGGGTCCGAAACTGAGTTGTTCCGAAGCCATACAATTAAGTTCGGGTTTCGTACTGAAGTATACGAAAGCCATACCTGTTCAATCTGTTAAGAAAGAAAGAAGACAAAACAGAGAACAAGGATCCCCAAGTATAACTGGGTTCCGGATGTTAGAAGCATAAAGAAGTAGTGTCAATTATCTTCTTGACACCAGAACACACTATATCAATGATTTCCTTTCTCTTCTCAGGGATAGTTTCTGTGGATTTCACATTAGTTTTGGTGCAAATGTCTAATATCTTTCCTGTAGGAATCCACCTAAGACCAATCATTTTGAAAATTCTACCCGTGGGTACCCACCTAAGGTTAGATCTAGGAGATGTTTTCCTCTTTGGTGCAGTGGAATGAAATGTGGGAGCATCACTTGGTTGAGAAAACCTATGTCCTATATTGATCCACTTCTTAGGTTTCTGAATCTTAACTTTTGGTTCAACGGGTTTGTTTGTCATGGATGATTGTGCCTTTGCACGTGAATTTCCTTTTGGCATATATTTTGAAGCACAAACATCATGATTATTTACACAACTACTCTTAGAAGCTAGCCAATTCCTATTAGTTTGTTGAGTACTGTTAGGTTTTGGTTTGCTACTACTAATAGTGGAAGGCATCACACGAGGTTTTGAACCTAAAATTCCGTCCTTTTGAAGTAGTGCCTTTTTCCTAGCCTTTTCTAGATCATAGTTCTTGAACATGTCATTTTTATCATAAGACTATTTACTTTTAATGCCCGTATTAGACATGGTTTTTGAACTAATCCTAGATAAGTCAGACATAATCATGTGTTTAGGTTTAGCAGAGATAGAAGCATTTTCATTATGCCGAGAATGTGGAGTGACTGGATTTGTCAAATGATTTATCTCAACAACTTGGGAGGCAAACCGAGATTTTGAAATTTTGACTCGTTCAGATTTAAATGCAGTTGGTTGTCTAACCACTGATGGTTTTCTGATTGTTTGAATAGGCAGTTTCCCCAAGATTGATGGTTTTGCAAACTTAGTATCCGCACTCTGGCCAGTCAATCTTCTTAATTTGTTTTGCAGTGCAGCATTTGCAAACCCTTGGGCTTGAATTTGACCCTTTAAAAGCTCATTTTCCTTAACTAATGCATCCACATGTTTACTTTGTTCATTCAAAAACTGACCATTGNTTAGTATCCGCACTCTGGCCAGTCAATCTTCTTAATTTGTTTTGCAGTGCAGCATTTGCAAACCCTTGGGCTTGAATTTGACCCTTTAAAAGCTCATTTTCCTTAACTAATGCATCCACATGTTTACTTTGTTCATTCAAAAACTGACCATTGTTGCCCGAATTTAGAGATTCGTTTTGCATTTTAAGTTCAAGTGAGATTCAATGTGCCTCAAGTTTTGAAAAATCTTTTTGAAACTGGGCAATGGTCTTTTTGAGAAGAATATTTTTAGACTCAAGAGTTTGGTTTGATGTTTCACTCATTAGATTATCAAGTAAGGGCTCAGAATCAATATGTTTGTCTAGACATTGGACAACATTCTGATCAACCTCTCCTTCATTTCTGAATTCAGGTTGCTCAGATTGTTGTTTATCATTAGCAGACATAATATGAACAACAGTAGATTGTACCTCAACCATTAGCTCTTTGTCAAAGTTGGGTTCTGTGTCGTAGATGGGTATGACATCTTCCTCAACCATCTGTTCTTTGTCAAAGTTGGGCTCTGAGTCATAGGAGGGTCCGATCTCTGCATAATCAGCGTCTGAATCATTCTCTAATCTGCTGCTGTCATCCGACTGTTCTAATTCTGTCCCATTACTTTCCTTGTCAACCAAACTAGCATCTAATGCTTTATCCATATTAACTTTCCCTTCTTGAGTCTGCGATTTACTTTCATTCACCCTTCTGTTAAACTCTCTTTCATGAAGTATTCTTTCAGCAATCAACTTCTCAAGAGAATCCATTAGTTGGAGCAGTATGTCTTTGAAACTTTGAAAACCAAGTCGAGTGTATTCAAGAAAGTACTTGCTTGCTATGAGAGAGTCATCGTCCGAATATAACCTCGTACGGATGAATTGCTGAAACTGTTTCTTAAGTACACTAAAGGCAGCCGTGGATCCATTCTCGTGAAGTTCTTCTTTGTTAAGTTGATTTTCAAGTTGATCCATGTTGAGGAACATCGTATGAGTGAAAATCTCAAGGTCTTCTCCAAAGAAGGATGGAAATGCCCGTTTGAATCCATTCTCGAGACGAGTGCCAGCTAAGTCTTTGTTTGAGAGAAGCTTAAGGTGTGAATGAAGTAATATAAAAGACGCCATGCATTTTTCTTTGCATAATTTCACAACTGGATCTTCAGAATCATCAGTAGCATGTGTGTCGTACACTGGGTCTGTGTCATCCATGTGAAGTTCCTGCATGCTTGTCATTAACATCACATCTGCTGTGTCGGGCTCTAAATCTTCATATTCATCATCAGATGGAATATTTGCCATAAAACTTTGCAAAGCAACATTGTGATTACCCCCTTCATCTTCCATGTGGCTAAGTGTGGCATCGACTTCTGCTTCAGTATCAAAGAGTGGAGTTGAATCATACTCTTGAGCTTCCACATTTGCCATATTTTCCGTATTTGCCATGAATGCCATGATTGGTTCGATAAGCTCTTCTTCATCATCAGTATCTTCCATAGTGTTTAAGCATTCAGAAGTTGAAGCCATAACGCCTTTGCCTTTCTCAGTGGATACTTGTCCAAGCTTCACTAAATTTTGCAGAAGAGATTGCATATGACCATAGAGTGAACCTCGATGGTACTGTGGAATGAAGATAGGTTCAGGCTCATTTGGATGATGGAAGAAGAAAACACCAGCAACAGGGGAGTAACCGAATGAATCATGAACAACGGCTGGAGATTGTGGAGCTGGGAGAATAGTCTTCTTTAGCTTCATGCTTAAGCAAGATTCAAGATTTTCCCTCATTCTATAGTGATGAAGTTCTTCGGCGCGATGTAGAGATTCCAGATGTTCCCACATTGCATGAGCACTGGTATCATAGTCGAAGTGCATGTAGATAGAATTGGGAAGTCCCATGGAAATAAACCATCCAACCTGTAGGTCAGCATCATACTGAGCAAGGTCTGAAGCACTCTAATCTTCCTTCGTTTGTAATCTTATAATCCCTGGTGTGTGAGAGATGAATTTCATTTCATATGGACCATCTTGAATTGACTTAAGCATAAGATCTGCGTGAGGACGATCATTGAGCCATTGTAATAATCTTTGTTTCCAATCAGTGTATGTTCCTGGTAGCAACATTGGAGGCCTAGATTCAGTGCCGTAGAGCAGAGTATCACGAATGTTGGAGCTGTGACTTTGATGTAGAAACGGTTGCTAATGAGAATATTGGTGAGGAAGGTAGTTAGAAGAAGGTGGTTGAGACATTATTGATGACATTTCTCTCCCCCTTGATTGTTACGATGGAATCGGAAGAATCAAACCAAAATGTCACACGCAAGGTCGAGATAGTAATTTCGTAATTTCCCTCCAAAAATGAATGTGAAAATTTTCTCTCCCGAAATTTGAAAATCACTTAGAAATGCAATTTTAAGGTTACAGGAAAAATTTGAGTTTTGAAAAATTTTGATGCCAAATTTTGCCGAAAAAAATTTGAATTTTGGCCTAAAATCCGAATTTTGGGCCAAAATTTTCACCGTTATACCAAAACTTGAATTTCGCGTAAAAATTTAACGTTTAGTTTCCTATAAAAATTAATTATTATTTTTTTTATTTTTTTATTTTATTTTTTTTTTGGACCTCGCAAGAAACTGACTCCTTACTCGCAAAACAAATATTTGATACTCGCTACTTTTTGTTGATACTCGCAAAACAAAAGAAAAGTAGGCAGAGTGACAGCTTGATACTCGCAAAAGAAAAATCCTTACTCGCAAGCGATAAGGAGATAATAAGGCATACTCGCCAAAATTGAACTATACTCGCAAACCAAAGGGTGATACTCGCAGAAACCAAAAAATTGATACTCGCAAAAAAACACCCAAATTTCCTTACTCGCAAAACCCTAAAAATTCACGTACTGACCAAGTTTTTTCCTTAACCAAATGAGTATCAAACTAGAGTATTACCTATTCTAATGTATTCTAAACCTTTACTACACGAAAAGGTAAACCCAACGAGTACAAAAACTACTCCTAACGAGCCTAAACACGAACCCAAACGAGATGAAAACGACCCAAACTAATCTAAAAACAACCTCTAAAATCCCTAGGCGAATGATACCACTTGTTAGGTCACCATCTTATGCATAAACAACCATAGATTCAATAATAAAGAAGAGACTAGAAGAGAGAAGAAGAGTGTGGAAGGAACTCAAGAATGATGTAAAGGAAATTGATATTGCATTAAGAGAACCAACACCCTCTAATGAGGGTTTACATCTTCTTATATAGGGAGTCCAAGGGTCACTAGACCCTTCTAACAATATTACATAATTGGCCCTTGGACTTCCACATGTTGTGACATTACATCTTAAACTTTCATAACTAAATGATTAAATGTAAAATATGATAAGTCTAATATAGCAACCTATTACAAACTAATGACCGACACTTTGTAAACGTAAAACGTGTTCCTAACATATAGTTATGTCTACTCCCCGCTATTCTACCCCCGTCTCATCTAGTTTACATCCGGAGAATGCTCTTTCCTCTCCGAATGTAACACCCCAACCCGACATGGGTCCGGAGTGCTACAGTATGGTGACATATCAAAGCATACAAAGCATACAATGCAAGCGGAAGACTTAAAACAAAAGATTACAAAGGTATTCTAAGGGTACTAAAGAAAAACTGACTCTAAACAAGATGAAATACAAAACTAAACAAAATCTAACTGGATCAAAATCTAAGTCCAAAGAAAAATGGGCTCCTAATCATCGGAGTAGTCCACTAACGCTCATATGCACTCTTCACCCAAACCCAGCTTCCAACCTAAAACCTGCCGCAGGAAAAGGAAATGCGGCTGAGCTTAAAAAGCCCAGTGAACAGATATATAACAAAACGAACAGATAATCGAACATAAACAAGCATAGGAAAAGGAAACATAAACTCCTGCTGAAAGGAATGTCATCTGTCAAATGCATAAGAGATCAACATCAACTGAACCAATATCATAAGTCAAAGAGAAACGAAGTATCAAATATATATAACATAAGCATAATCATAAGGAAAAAGGTAAAGAGTACGTATCAACAAAGAAACGTCTAAACAAGGTACTTGAATAGACAAACGAATCATACGGAAGCCATGAGCCGACCTACCGAGGTACTCGATAGATCTCCTACAAACATGCATACATAATCATATATCAAAGGATACGAAGAGGGGAGACCTCTCGGTACCACTTGGAGTCGATCACACTCCCCTACACGTGAAGGAGTGTAAAGCACACACCCACATTCACCCTACACATAATAATCCAACATATCCGACAAGCCTAGGATGCATCCATACGCCCCCTACAAAGCAAATCATACATATCATAATATCCAAGTGTGCACATAATATATCCGACAAAATGGGGACGCCGTGGATCAATCACACCTCCACAGAAAGTGTCATGCCATTGGTGCTTCAATGACACGCCCATGGTACCTCCATGAGTAGTTAGAAAACTCGGGCATAGAACATATCATATCCTACAACATATCATATCATATCCAACAGAACATACCAACAAAATCATATCATAGCAAATGTATATCCGACAATATTATATCATAGAATTATATCAAAGGAATCATATCGAAGCAAAAGAATAACCGACAATATCGTATCATAGAATCAATGTAGAAGGGAGCATAGCAATGGCTTAGGGAATTATATCATGAATCATATCAAAAGAGAATCGTATCAATAGAGAATCATAGCAAAGTCAAAGATCGAAAGCCATGAGAAACCCCTACTGAAAAGGGATAGAATATCTGTACCTTAAGCCGCCAATGAAACCATAACACAAGAATAGGAAGTCACTTCTTCTTCAGCGCATCTACACGAATTAATGATCGGCTTATTATTAACTGGTTTTAAATCAGATTACTCGTCTTAGTCGGCTTTCCATTTTTAGTAACTTTTCCGAATTAGTAATTTAATACTTTGAGGTTATTATTGCCAATTTACAATATTTAAGGTTAAAATGACCAGTGTAATAGTTTAGGTCTTAAAATATCAATATTATAAGTTTACGGTCTAAAATATAAATTATCAAAAATAAAAGTCAAACAAAATTATTTTAAAGTTTATTTTAATAAATTAATATTAAGAACATAATTTTGGACCCCGTCATTATAATCTATTAACGTACCCACGATCATAATATTTATGCCGCGACGACCCAAGATTTTATAAAATCATGTAAGACTTGCTATAACCCGACAACGATTCACTTCATTCATATACACACGACACTCTTTTTATATTATTAGTTTCGAATCAAAAGTAAATCATATCCTGTATGCATACAATCCTCTTCTTATTATCTTAGCTCGTATCATATTGTATGACGTGTATTTTAGATTGTATATAGCGTACACAAGTGTCTTTCATATTAAAGATTCAAATTATACATGTCGACACTTATTTCATATTCAAAACAGATATTATGTCCATCCGTATTATTTTATTTAACGAAACGATAAGATCCGTTTCACACCAGTTACATAAGCTTACATGCTTTATCATTTCATGTGACATCAGGTTTCATGCGTATACATATACACTTCTTACAGCCGATTCATGGTCAAATACAAAGCATGTTTATGATTTCGTGTGGGTTATATTCTGAATTTTAACATGTTTTATGGGTCGCTAGAGATCATGTCGTGTGGGGAGAAAGAAAAACAACATCGAACATATGTTGTGAGTCGGAAAGAAAGCATGCAGGTCGACTATCAAATCATGCGACAAGATTAAATAAGAAAAGATAAAGGAATTGAGTAAGGTCTGGATTACGTTACCCTTGTTGCGTGACGAAACAAGAATAGGAAACCATGAGCCTTACTCTAGCCGAATCACAAGCAAAACCCCACCTCGAACAGCCTTACAAAAACCTACAATCCAGGCCTCCTTCGACACAGAATTTACCACGTCCAACACCACCACCAAGCCCACCATTAAACACCCTTTGCACGCTTAGAACCGAACAAGAAGAAAAGAACTAGTTGCCGTCACTTTGGTTGAGAGGGTTTAGGTTTTTGTTTTTCTGCTTTATTTTTCTGTTTTGGATGGGATTGTATATTCGGTTATAATGAGATAGAGAAACCGTGTATGGGGATAGGGCTAACCAAGGAAATACTGAATATCAAGGGATTTTGATGGAGTCCATGCCATAGTGTAATCATATGTGTAGTCAAATCTTTGGTCTTGGTTCATTTGTACACATTATGTAATTTCGGCCCATACCATTATTTAGGCGTGTACATGGTTTTAAAAATGTGACATAGCTTTAAAAAAATGTGTAACATAATGTATCGTTTTAGTTATCACAAGTTCATACATTTCAAATGTCGCGAAACGTTCAAGTATTATCATTTTAATACTTAGGGTATAATTATTATCCGTTCTTCAAAAGTTTAAAATCATAGGGGTAATTTGGGTATTTTAGATGTTCAAAATTTGTGGGTTTTACACCGAATGTACTAGATTATCCCTCTAAACCATTTTTTCCGACTCCTTAGAAGACTCTAGGAATAATATAGATACGNAGAGAATCGTATCAATAGAGAATCATAGCAAAGTCAAAGATCGAAAGCCATGAGAAACCCCTACTGAAAAGGGATAGAATATCTGTACCTTAAGCCGCCAATGAAACCATAACACAAGAATAGGAAGTCACTTCTTCTTCAGCGCATCTACACGAATTAATGATCGGCTTATTATTAACTGGTTTTAAATCAGATTACTCGTCTTAGTCGGCTTTCCATTTTTAGTAACTTTTCCGAATTAGTAATTTAATACTTTGAGGTTATTATTGCCAATTTACAATATTTAAGGTTAAAATGACCAGTGTAATAGTTTAGGTCTTAAAATATCAATATTATAAGTTTACGGTCTAAAATATAAATTATCAAAAATAAAAGTCAAACAAAATTATTTTAAAGTTTATTTTAATAAATTAATATTAAGAACATAATTTTGGACCCCGTCATTATAATCTATTAACGTACCCACGATCATAATATTTATGCCGCGACGACCCAAGATTTTATAAAATCATGTAAGACTTGCTATAACCCGACAACGATTCACTTCATTCATATACACACGACACTCTTTTTATATTATTAGTTTCGAATCAAAAGTAAATCATATCCTGTATGCATACAATCCTCTTCTTATTATCTTAGCTCGTATCATATTGTATGACGTGTATTTTAGATTGTATATAGCGTACACAAGTGTCTTTCATATTAAAGATTCAAATTATACATGTCGACACTTATTTCATATTCAAAACAGATATTATGTCCATCCGTATTATTTTATTTAACGAAACGATAAGATCCGTTTCACACCAGTTACATAAGCTTACATGCTTTATCATTTCATGTGACATCAGGTTTCATGCGTATACATATACACTTCTTACAGCCGATTCATGGTCAAATACAAAGCATGTTTATGATTTCGTGTGGGTTATATTCTGAATTTTAACATGTTTTATGGGTCGCTAGAGATCATGTCGTGTGGGGAGAAAGAAAAACAACATCGAACATATGTTGTGAGTCGGAAAGAAAGCATGCAGGTCGACTATCAAATCATGCGACAAGATTAAATAAGAAAAGATAAAGGAATTGAGTAAGGTCTGGATTACGTTACCCTTGTTGCGTGACGAAACAAGAATAGGAAACCATGAGCCTTACTCTAGCCGAATCACAAGCAAAACCCCACCTCGAACAGCCTTACAAAAACCTACAATCCAGGCCTCCTTCGACACAGAATTTACCACGTCCAACACCACCACCAAGCCCACCATTAAACACCCTTTGCACGCTTAGAACCGAACAAGAAGAAAAGAACTAGTTGCCGTCACTTTGGTTGAGAGGGTTTAGGTTTTTGTTTTTCTGCTTTATTTTTCTGTTTTGGATGGGATTGTATATTCGGTTATAATGAGATAGAGAAACCGTGTATGGGGATAGGGCTAACCAAGGAAATACTGAATATCAAGGGATTTTGATGGAGTCCATGCCATAGTGTAATCATATGTGTAGTCAAATCTTTGGTCTTGGTTCATTTGTACACATTATGTAATTTCGGCCCATACCATTATTTAGGCGTGTACATGGTTTTAAAAATGTGACATAGCTTTAAAAAAATGTGTAACATAATGTATCGTTTTAGTTATCACAAGTTCATACATTTCAAATGTCGCGAAACGTTCAAGTATTATCATTTTAATACTTAGGGTATAATTATTATCCGTTCTTCAAAAGTTTAAAATCATAGGGGTAATTTGGGTATTTTAGATGTTCAAAATTTGTGGGTTTTACACCGAATGTACTAGATTATCCCTCTAAACCATTTTTTCCGACTCCTTAGAAGACTCTAGGAATAATATAGATACGCCGTCACCCTTAAGTTTTACACCTTTCATAGATAACCCACATTTAAAACATATAAGAGATTTCTATGCTAAGGCATCACCTATTACTCCCCCAAACACTATTTTACACCCACCAGTCCCTCTCCAAGATTTGAGCCACACGGGGTTCTTTCTTCATAGAGATCCATATATACCTAGGAAACCTATCCCTGCCTATACCCCTAGATATGAACCTAGACAACCCTATACTTTAGCACCCACACCTTACTTAGTAAACCTTCCCACTTCATCTTGGAAAGTTGAAATTGGAGAAAATTCCACTAGGACAACTTTAGAAAATCAGGAAGATCAGGTAGAGGATATTTTAAATAACTTAGATGAAATTTTCTTTGACCTTCTTGAGAAANTAGAAGACTCTAGGAATAATATAGATACGCCGTCACCCTTAGGTTTTACACCTTTCATAGATAACCCACACTTAAAACATATAAGAGATTTCTATGCTAAGGCATCACCTATTACTCCCCCAAACACTATTTTACACCCACCAGTCCCTCTCCAAGATTTGAGCCACACGGGGTTCTTTCTTCATAGAGATCCATATATACCTAGGAAACCTATCCCTGCCTATACCCCTAGATATGAACCTAGACAACCCTATACTTTAGCACCCACACCTTACTTAGTAAACCTTCCCACTTCATCTTGGAAAGTTGAAATTGGAGAAAATTCCACTAGGACAACTTTAGAAAATCAGGAAGATCAGGTAGAGGATATTTTAAATAACTTAGATGAAATTTTCTTTGACCTTCTTGAGAAAATAGAAGAAGGTCATGATAATAACATAGGCTTCCGACCTGATTATAGTAATTTAAGAAACACCCTACAACAAGCCCGTTTTAAGGTTGCTAAATTACAGAAAAATCAAATGAGATACCACCATAAGATAGCCTTTGCCCGTTTTAGGATTTGTACTTTCTAAAAGATGATTGATGATGATGAGGAATGTCATCAATCAAATCTAGGAAACATCACAAGCTCAAACCCTTAGATTTAAGAAAACCTTGAAAGAAATCCCTAAGTAGTATGCCTTTTATAGCCTTACGAATTTTGCCTTAGAATAATTAATACTGTAATACTTATAGGATATGTAAAATAAGAAATCAATAACATAAGTTATGCCTTAGATACATCTTACTCTCACTACCTAGTGCCCCTCAAATCAGGACAGTTTAACCTAGGATTAGGAATGCCTCTTCTTGATTACCCTAGGTCATCTCGAACCCTATAGTAACCCCTAGGAATATAGACATATCCCGTAAGATATGACAATTTGGGTAATTGTTATAACCTACCTTAAACCCTTGCCCCATTATAACCCCTAGGTATTTAGGATGAGTTGCCCTGATGCCTTAGATTCATAGATTCTCAAAACTCCTAACCTTTAACTCGTCTGGGTTTCGATTTCAAACCCAAAACCTTACGGAAAGCCGTTTCGTAAGTATACTTGTTCTTGAACTTTAGGCATTTTAGGGAAGCCTAAAGTGTCATTCTATAGAGTCCATTCCCTATTCCCATTTTCTATTGATTTCCTTTCTTTTTCCCTCTTTAGGTAATCTGCCTAAAATCCTTATCCTCTTAAATTTAACAACAAGACATTTGGCATAAATAGAAACGCTTGTTAAAAACAAGTTATTTATGACCTTATGCAGTTGTAACTTCGTCTCTCGTTATTTCATGACATTATATGTCATGTATAACAACTTCCCTCGTGCTTCATCTCTTCCTAAAAACCAAATCCCTTCAAACACTTCCCTTATCATTTCATATGATACTAATGATGAGAATTCTTATCTGAATTCTGTAAACTATCCTTCCTCCATCCCTACTTCCCGTTTTCCCGAAAACTCTTAGTCTCCCTTAGTTAGAGAATCTTCCCATAACTATTCCTATATGCAAGTATATGATAGTTATATACAAGCATATTTCCATCCTTCGCTCTTTATTCCCTTAGATTACTAAGATTCCCGAAAAAGTTATTTCCTCTTAGTAAAACCCAAATTCCACTCTTTAGGATTCCCGTATTTGAAGTTAGAAATGATTTTAGGATATCTTTAGAAAACATAAGCCTAAGTATAGAATACTTTGAATCACTAAGATAGACTATTTTTAAGAAATCATTGAGGAAATAGGAAATAAGAAAAATTTTGAGGTTAGAAACCGAACTAGGGAAAAATCTATACTAAATAGACAAAAGAAAGACATTTTCTATAAGATAGGATTTAGCCTAAGATAAGAATCTTACTTAATATCGAGGACATTAGAATTTGTCATAGATTAAAGGAAACCTTTAGATGCAATTTAGGAAACTTAAGAATAACAAAGGAATAGATTAGTACAATACCGATTTAGAACCTTAAGCCTTTAACACCTAGTCTAATAGTAGGATAGGAATACTAGTCAAATTCTCACCTTATAGGAACAAGCCGTTTTGAGGTTATAGTTTACCTACACCTAGTCTCATAAGTGACCAATCCCGTATTAAGAACTTTCCACATATTTTTGAGGATTTAGAAATTCCTAGGAATAATACACCATTAGGATAACCCGAACCTCCCCTAAATTTTATAACCCAGACTTAAAATTTGAGGTTACTAGTCATAACTAGGAATAAAACACTTGAGGATATTAGTCTACCAATAGTTAGTTTCTTAGGATTTGACATTTCTCAAGTTACACATTAGGAACTCTACTATGGATGTTACCTTAACCGGTTTCAAGTACCTAGGAATAATAATACTTCTAGTAATAGTGATACTTCTAGTAATAGACAACTTAGGACAAAAGACTAAACACAAAACTTTACCCAGGAATAGTGATACTCCTAGTAAACCCCTAGATAAAGAATCACCTAGCCCTTCTCCTATTATAGGATCTTCTTCACCAGTTAAGACCAATACATCACCCATAGAACTTTAGGACTAGCTATGAAAACTAGAAGAACCTTAGGGGGAAAACAAACTTTGAAGGAATCTAGTAAATCTTATCCTTATTGGGATACCGACCTTTTAAGTATCCTATACTCTTACTCTTCCGTTTAATCCTATTCTCCCGCTTCTTTTCATCCTTCCGTTTAAATCTCACTCTCCTGCCTTTTTCCCGCTCTCCTATTCAAATCCTATACTCCCGTTTCTTCCTACTCTTCCGTTTAATCCCATTCTTTTGTTATCTCCTACTCCTCCGTACTTTCCTATTTCTTCCCTTTCCTTCTTTCCCGTTTCCCCACTACTTCCTACTTTTTCATCCATCCTTCCACTTCCTTCGATCCTTTCGTTCCTCCATCATTTTTCACTCTAATTTCCCCTACTCTAAATTCCCTCTCTACCTCATCCTACAATGTTCTAAAAGTTAGAACTTGTATTTCTCGTCATATCACAAGATTCTATTAGTTAGATCTTGTAAGAATATCTATGTCGAACCTTAATCCTCATTATGTTCGACTATGATATTACACTATCTCGCCTTGCAAAAGTTGCAAGAATGAGATCTTTGATGTCCGTCACTCTAGCCATAACATGGGAAACTACCTGGTGACTAGTTGCTAAACAGGGAGACTGTAGAACTGGTCACCATGGCTAGAACTTATCTCCACCATGGCTAGAACTTGTCTTCACCATGGCTAGAACTTGTCTCCACCATGGCTGGAACTTGTCTTCACCATGGCTGGAACTTGTCTCCACCATGGCTAGAACTTGTCTTCACCATGGCTAGAACTCGTCTTCAAAACATTCCTGTACCACATTTCCTTAAGTATGGTAAACTCTCTCCATTTTCCGCCGATACTACTTAAGGATGATTTATGATGATTATCCTATTAAAATGAAATAGGACGCTCTTTCATTTTAATGAGAAAGTTATAAATCAAATGGATCATGAATTTATAAGCTCTTGCTTACAAGAATTGGGACGCCTCTACTTGTGAGTAATGAGATATAAGTAAATGAATCTAAGTATCTGGCACATGTACAAACATTTTCTACTCCATTTGTACAATTCCTTTCTCCTCTTCTATCACCTTTTCTTTCTCGAATTGCCAACTCGTTTATCTTTTACCCCTACGTTCAACTAAATTTCGGGAAGAGATTTCTTCTAAGGGGGTAAGACTATAACAACCCATAAAATCTCATCACTAGCATTCACACTATAAATACCTATATCCGGTATTTCACAGGTAAATTTTTGCTTTTTATGTGCATTCACTACTTGCATAACTCTCTAGACCTGCTCACGTATCCACACAAGCGAAAGATCTCTACATTCACATCCTATAAACTCCTGGTATGTCAAGCATAAGATCACAACAACACCATAATAAGTAATCGATCAATCTAACACACTAAACTTATCACAAAACCCTAATAAACCCTAATCAAGCCCTAATCCTAAAACTAAGTACCCTAAGCACCTCAAACACCTCAAGCACCTAGCCTAGCACCTTAGTCACTCTTAGCACACACCCTAACACCTCCCTAGCTAGCACACAAGTAGGGGCATCACCTACTTGTCACCACCTTCCCTAGTCGGCCTCACCACCACTACACGATCCCTAAACTGCCTCCTAGACCTCCATAGTCACCATATAGCCTTCATTAGTCACCTTATAGCTTTCATGAGTCACCTCCCCCCCCTCCACCTCCTCCTTCCCTTTGCTAGGCCAACAAGCTCAACGAGCCCTATAAATACCCTCGCTAATCCTTCCATTCCAATTCACACCTTCACTTCTCTCCACCTTAAACTTTCTGTAGTTAGTAGTAGTACTAAGTCCCTAGTAGGCCTAGGAGTCGAGCTAGCCAAGTCTTGAAGCCCTATCGAGTTCATTTTGTCGAGTAAACCCTAGAAAACCCTAGGAAACCCTCGTTAAGCCCTCCCTTGATCACTTAAGCCTTATTACTTGTTTTAATAGTTATATTATAGTACTAGGATAGTATTAGGATGCATTATAACCTTTTCCTAAGCCTTGATCACTAGAACTAGCTCGTTTTCTTTTTAAAACCCTAAATAGAGTCGAATTCATGTTTATATGCTATAAGCCCTTTCCATAAGCTATAAGCTAGTTTAGGCAACTTAGATAAGCCAATATTAGTTAACCATAAGCTAGGAAACCTTTTTGTTTCATAAAAATATGATTTGCATGGAATTAGGACTAGTTTTGCAAAGTTTTCCATGCATGGGGGTATATATGTTAACTTTATAAAAATATTAAGTCTAGGGACTATTTTTGACATTTACTAGAAGTTATAAGTAAAAGGACCCTTTTTGCAAAGTTACATAACCTTAGGATAGAAAGTAAAATAGTTATAAACTTATAAGGACTAGTTTTGCAAAAGTTATAAAGTTAAGTGTATAAATGGTAAATTTTGAATACTTATAAGTTCAAGGGTCATTTCTGCCATTTTCCTAAAATATAGAAGTATAGGGACTGATTGTGTCAAGTCTAGATAGTTATAAGTTTAAATGATATAAGTATTATAAGTTCAGGGTAGATTTTGTAAATATATAAACTATAAGGGTATAAAATGAAAGTATTTTCATATAAATATAAAAACCTATCTTAAGTTAGAAACATAACACAATACTAGGGAGCTTCATGTGAGGGGTATTATGTGGATATTTCGTTTTGACGAGTTTGCTGGGTTTACGAATTAAAGTGCCCTGGCTCCTCAAACGATTATTGCATGACCTCTGAATAATGATGGCCCGAACGGTGTTATGTTATAACGAAAACTCTAATAACCACATAACTCGATAGCAAGGAACTTCATGTGAGGAGTATTAACTTCTGAATTATGATAGCCAGAACGGTATTATGTTAATAACATAATACAATAGTAGGGAGCTTCATGTGAGGAGTCTTATACTTCTGGATTGTGATGGCCTGAATGGTGTTATGTTATATCTAAAACACTAAAAACCCTAAGAATGATTACTTGAGAAACTTAAATAAAATAACTAAAGCTTGACATACACCCACACCTACAATACCACCAGGATACGTGAGTAAGGCAGTCTAGTTTCTGAGTCACTTTTTACCTAAATCAGATTTAGCTAAGCCCAGGTGAGTTCATAGCCTCACACTTTCTAAATTCTTTACAAACCCTGTGAGGGGGATACATGCTTACTACTCTCTTTAAACCGAATACAAGTCTTTTCTTTGGTTGTTACACGAGTAAACTATCTGCCACCACTACATAACCAAATTCATGAATCTAATCGCTTGTGATATTTTACACAAGTGAACGCGAATATAATTGATAGATCTATTGGAGTTTGACAACTCTCGTTGATACTACCTCTCACTGGAGGGTATCAATAAGTATTATATTTGAGCCTTCTAAAGGGTTAACTTTGGCAAGTTATCCTTCCCGTCCCCTCATGGTTTGGTATGCAGACCCCATGACCCGGACTGTTAACATGTGGTTCATGAGCTTAGTGCAATATACCCCACTCTTGATAATTGTATATGCATTGAAATTATCATAAACATTACATTTTCCTTGAAGGGTGTAACAACTGAACCCTGTGGAACTTGTATTCACGATCAGTTAAACCTATGACTCTCACTCAACACTCACTATACGGAGCTATGGTAGGAGGAGGCACTGAACTCGGAGGACTTTCAAACCGATTATCATTCAAACACAACATTTCACCTAGACTTTGGGACCTCATCGATAGTAAAAGTATACCTTTTACTATAAAAACTCTGATAATTTAATGAATGATAACTAAATTTCTAAAAACGTCTCTTTTCGAGTCGTTTTCTATTACTGTAACTGTGATTCCATGAAGTAATACCCCAACCCTAAATCCGCTGCGAACCGTGAAAATGGTTACATAGGTTT
This sequence comes from Artemisia annua, assembly GCA_014162995.1. Taxonomy (NCBI): domain Eukaryota; kingdom Viridiplantae; phylum Streptophyta; class Magnoliopsida; order Asterales; family Asteraceae; genus Artemisia; species Artemisia annua. Next base: position 36,031 of record LBNU01022603.1, read on the forward strand.
ACACGAAGAAGTAGAAAAGAATGGAGGAGTGGGAAAGAACAGAAAAGTAGGGAAGAACGGGAGGGTAGGATTAAACGGTAGAGTAAGAAAGGGCGGGGGAATAGGATTAAACGGAGGAGTGAGAAAGGAGTGGAGGAGTATGAAGAAACGGAGGAGTGGGATTAAATGGAAGAGTAGGAAAGGATTACCTAAGAGGACGGAAATCCTAATGAGGATAATATTTACTAGATTTCCTCGAAGTTTGTTTCCCCACCTAAAGGTCTTGTTACGATCTATAGTGAATTATCTAGTTTGGCAAACCTAGATTCATTAAAGGAATAGTCTAGGGGTAGTGCAGTTAGTTTAACCGGTGAATGATGACAGAAAATCTTCATAAGTCTCAGTGTTCCTAGGTGAAGTCATTTCCTAGTTATAACTAGTAACCTCGAGTTCTAGGTCTGGGTATATAAAACTTAGGGTAGGCTCGGGATAACCTAATGGTTCAATATTCCTAGTAATTCCTAAATCCTCAAAGATATAGTATGTGGGAAATCTTAATACGGGATAGGCAACTTATGAGACTAGGTATAGGCAAACTATATCCTCAAAACGGCTTGTTCATATAACTTATAAGGTGAAAACTTGACTAATACCCATATCCCGCAACTAGACTAAGTACTAAAAGCTTAAGATTCTAGGTCGGTAGTTTACTAGTCTAGTCCTTTGTTATTCTTAAATTTCCTAGATTGCATCTAAAAGACTCCTTATATCAGATCTATGACTAACTCTAATGTCCTCGATAATCATTTCAAGAGTAGAAAGCCTAACATGAACTAAAAGAACCTTATTGGAATGTCCTTCCTATAACTTAGCTATCGGGGCATGAGTTTTCTCTTGTTCGGTTTCTAACCTATCAAAGTCTCTAAGATTACTAATCTTATTTTCTATTTCCTCGATACGTTCTAGAGATATCCTATCTAGGTGATTCAAAGTATCCTCTATTTATTCTTATGTTTTTCTAAGGGTGTCCTATCCAGAACTATTTCTAACCTCGAATATAGAGAAACCTAGAGAGTGTAGTACGGGTTTTACTAAGAGGGGAAATCACTTCGGAAATCATAGTAATCTTAAGGGAGTGGGAAGTGAAGAGGGAAGAATATAAGTATGCTTGTATATAACCGTTATATACTTGCATATAGGAATAGTCAGGGAAAGGTTCTCTAACTAGGGCAACTGAGAGGTATCGGAGAGTTGAGAATTAGAGTCGGGGGAAGAATAGCTTAGAGAGAAGTCGTTATACATGACATATAATGTCATGAAACAACGAGGGATGAAATCACAACTGCATAAGGTCATAAATAACTTGTCATACTCAAAGTTTAACAAGTGTCGCTATTTATGCCACATGTCTCGTTGTTGGATTTAATAGGGTAATATTGGGGTGAAGGCAAAATAGTGGGTAGAGGGATAAGAGCTAGTGGGGGATAAGATGGATTATCGGGAAAAGGCGAGAAACTTAGAGAGGCTAGTGAATCTATACTATTCCTAGAATCTACCTAAGAAATAGGGGAGATGTTTCGGGGTATAATCCAGAACATTTGGAGAGGAAAGAGCTTCTCCGCATGTAAACTGGATGGGACGATAGTAGGATAGGGGGAGTAGACATGACTATATAACAACCCGGTGGAAAAATAACCTAAGTTACTTATAAAAATAGCAGTTATGGGATATCTACTTAGACTAACCTTTTGCATATAGTGTTTTGGGGAAAGGCAGTGCCACTGGGACTTTCTTGGGTTTAGGAAAAGTAGTTGTAGTTTAGGTTTTGATCTTGTTCTCTACAACTGAGGCTCTGATGCGCGGGATTGCAACCACGCACTAGAGTTTTACCTCTCAAGGGATCTTGAGAAGCTTGCAATCCCTACCAGGCAGTGTACCTGACCGATGTAGTATAGTGTAGTGGCAAGTACCGGGGGATTGATCGTTCTCTCAGGGAATAGTGTCGTTAGGATTGAAAAGCTACTCTAATAGGTCTAGGGGTGAGGGAAGATTCTTTTTGTATTTTTATATATTAACGAAAGCAAGTAAAAATTACGGGTTTTGGAAGAGTGGGCGGAATTAGTTGCTAGTCAACTAACCTAAGTAACTACTAATGCAAATAAAATAAAATAAAATAACAAGAAACTAAATGGTTGTGAAACTAATATGGAGAGAAGTGTGTTTACTTAGATTTCCATACTCCCTAACTATCTTTTACCAATTGATTAGTGTGTATTAATTGNAAATTACGGGTTTTGGAAGAGTGGGCGGAATTAGTTGCTAGTCAACTAACCTAAGTAACTACTAATGCAAATAAAATAAAATAAAATAACAAGAAACTAAATGGTTGTGAAACTAATATGGAGAGAAGTGTGTTTACTTAGATTTCCATACTCCCTAACTATCTTTTACCAATTGATTAGTGTGTATTAATTGTGTGGATGACGGATTGTATCCTTAATACCATTCGTAGGGGTGTGTACAGACTTCCCCTAACTCTATGAGATCCTACTTCACTCCTATGTCGAGCCGGCTAAGAAGCTCCTAACATAGGATCACTAGAATTCACTCATGCATTAAATACAATCAAAATAACCTTAGTACACCTTGGTTCATGTTTCTTAAGACGTTCAAGCATGTTACCAACCGAAAGTCTGCCAGTTTTCTTAAGCCTAACATCGATAATCACCCATCCAATACAATTAATAGCACACCATTCAATCAATAATCAATAGTTAGGTTTCATTAGATCTAAGCAAACACAAAGAAAATCTAGCCTAGCATGTTAAACAAAAGACAAGAACAAGATAGAATCAAACAACACATAGACATATTGAATTTAATTGATTATGATGCATGGTTTTGTGACCTTAAAACAGGTTTTACCTCTCGAGGGATCTCAAGAGGCTTACAACCCCACCAGGCAGTGTACCTGACCGATGTAGTATAGGATAGTGGTAAGTACGGGGGATTGATCGTTCTCTCACAGGGAATAGTGTTCGTTAGGACAGAAAAACTACTCTAATAGGTCTAAGGGTGAAGGAAGATTCTTTTTGTATTTTTATATTTTTATGAAAGCAAGTAAAATCTCGGTTTTGAAGGAGTGAGCGGAATTAGTTGCTAGTCAACTAACCCAAGATAACTACAATTGCAAATAAAATAAAATATCTAAACTATTGTGGTTGCGAAAACAATATGGAGAAAAGTGTGTTTACTTAGACTTCATTACTCCCTAACTATCTTTTACCGGTTAATTGATATGTATGTTACTTGTGTGGATGAAGGGTGTATTCCTAATAACTCATGGAGTGGCATACATATCTCTCCAATTCTATGAGCTCTTATCTCCTCCTATGCCATGCACGGCACAACCATAGGGATTGTAAACAGTGGCTCATGCGTTAAATACTACCTTAATAGCCTAGTATGCCTTGGCTACATGTTTCCCAAGACGTTCAAGCACGTTACCATAAAGGAGGTTGGCCAGTTTTCTTGAGCCTAACATTGATGGAACAATCATCCCAACAAACAACAACACATCAATTAACCAATAATTAATAGTTAGGTTTCATTAGATCTAAGCAAACACAAGAAAATTTAGCTACACATGTTAATTAAAAGACAAGCAAAAGAGATAATCAACCAACACATAGACATATTGATTGAATTAAAGTGAAGACTTATCTTTAATTAAGCATGAGGGTTCCAAGGGTTGGAAACCCTAAAAAGTACAGAAAATTCGTCTAGGGTTTGGTGCCAAAAGTTCTCCACAAAGTTCCACACTAATGAATGAAAAATAGAAAACTATATATAGACTTTTACACTCTGACGGCGTCAGGTTATAGGGTCTGACGCCGTCAGGTTATAGGGTCTGACGCCGTCAGCCCGCTGCCATAAGGTTTCTCGGATGGCTTAGATCCACTTCTGATGCCGTCACCCTGTGTTGTCTTCTGGGCCGTCACTCTTTAAATTACAACCTGACGGCTTACCACCAATAACACCTGATGGTGTCAGGTGTAAAGTTCCAAATTCTTTCTGGCCCGTCATTTGTAAATTGGTTTCCACTCCTTTGTCAATGATTGCTGACGGCGTCACGTTGTGACTCTGACACCGTCAGGTAGTAATTCCAGCTTCTTTTGAGACTTTGTCGTTTTCTTCACTTTTATGCTCCAAAAACGTCCAAATATGCATGTTTTCCAGAATTCCTCTCAAAAATACCTAAAATGACAAAAGGAACGATTTAGGGCAATATTTGATCACATTTATACGAATTAGGGCTTAAATGACCCCTTAAAAGCGTAACACTTTTCGTCTCATCAAATACCCTTACACTTGGGATTTGCTTGTCCTCAAGCAAATGAGCTTTTATTCCAATCAAAATATGAGTTAGGGGTCATTTAACACGAATATAAAAGTAATTACAACAAATAGTTATTAGACCCTAATCATAACAAGCACGGAAATCATACACTAGCACCTCACAAATAGTGTTTGGATTCTCACATCTCTCAAATGTCATAAAGTTTATATCTCATAAATGGAAACGGAAAATAACACTCACTACCTGTCATAGCAAATAGATTACCATAGGCTTGGGAAAGGATCAATTACTCCTCCACTAGGCGTAAGCACCTAAGATAAACTATCAAAGAGGGCTTTATAAAGGGTTGTAACGTAAGGTGTAGGGATATGATAACACGGTTTGGTTGGAATAAAGGGTATTTTAGTGGTGGCGAGTTAATTATCATGATCAAATACATGCACTCTACATCGTTGCTTAAGTCAAGACTCGACTCAATCTTAGTCTAAAAATGAAATAACAAAAACTAAAAAGGAACATAAAAGGAAACGGGATGGTAGTCCGTATGTTTTTCTTCTTTCTTTTTCATATTTTTTTGTATTTTTCTTGATTTTTCGATTTTTTTTTCATACACTCTTGCCCTACCATCCAAAATAATACATCATAGGGGATTTGCATTCCCCTTACACTTGAATCTTTACATAACTTTACAATCACTATTCTAATGACTCGAATTAAGATAATCGAAAAACTTGGAGTACTTTTTAAATATTTAGCACGTATGGGGGTAATAATGTTGTTCTTCCCCATTACTTCATTACACTAGTACTTTACCCATGAGTCCCAATCGTCCCAAAACAATATGTACAAGGATATGACTTAACTTAGCAACCATGTAATTGACCGGATAATTAACTAAGGGTTTAACAAATGTTTTCACAATAATGCACCAAAGGTGGGTGCATACAAGGTAGGCTAAGGCGATTTGGGTGTACATTTAGTGGGGTGTAAACAAATTCTCACTTTGAGTAAGATGCTCAAAGGTCGAAACGAAAGGATAGGCTCGGAGGGGTGTACTAGGGGTATCGTGTACCAAAAATGGATACAACGCAAAGGGTGTGGGAGAATTACTTGACCAATGAAGTCAATGTAATTATAACAAATATACGGGTGTAAAACAATGGGTTAATCCTAATGCCTCTTATCATGTAGTAAATCTTAACTACACGAATGTAGTCTCACTTGTGGATTTGAGATGGTCCTAACGCAAGTTCTAGAATCTAAATACTACCGGTACTCACATCATAGCACCAAAGATGGATGCTTTTCCTACCAATTCTAGGGGCGAACCTCACATATTTGGGGTGGAAAATTTTTTAGTGGTACGGTTTTATGCTAGTCATACAATTTTCTATCCATGAGACGCTCATTAAGATCAAGGTTTCTCTTCTAGATGTTGTAAAAAATTTTAAATTGGCGCTAAAATTGCCCTAACAAATATTTCTCTTGGTTTTATTACAAATTTACTATCAAACAAAGCAAAACATCAAGCGTAAGTGTATTCTCAACGGTGCCTTCATTTACCCCGCTTACACTTAAACCGAACATTGTCCCCAATGTTCAAATAGAAGATGTAAAAGTAAATAAAATGAAAGAATGAAATCAAATAGTCCCCTGAATCGTTTGATGTGGATAATGAGGCAACATGGTTAGATCTTCTTCCAAGAAAGACGAGCGTTCAAAGCTTCCCTTCCAAAATAATAAACGTCTTCTTGTCCAAAATAACATGTTAACCTGAAAAAAATAAAGGCCAACCTCGCATAAAATCGGCGGTAAAATCTATATACTAGGATATAATGCTTGTGGAATGAATATTTTGCAGAATTCCTGGAGATTATAAGTTAAAGAATTGACAAAACTTTTTATTTCCGGAGGAAAAACAAAACTTTCAAAAATTGCAGAAAATTATTGCCTGACGCCGTCAGGTGTTATTCCTGACGCCGTCAGAATGATCTGACAGAATTCTCATGTTAAGTTTCCAGAAAAATTCTGGAAAAAACTAGATCTTACTTCCTGGAATTCCTGCAAAAATTCATTATGACTCGATACAAGCATTTGACTCAAACAAATACTAATATGTATGTTAATTTACATTGTTATGATTCATGTTCATTCGTTCTTTATAAACCGATTTAGATTTCCCTTACACTTAGCTTTTGCAAAATACCTTTATATGTAGTTAAGACGAAGTTAAAAACAAAATAAAGCATTTTCACAATTTAGTTTGAAGCATGAATCAATAACAAGAAATATAACTTACATACGGAAACAAATAAAATCAAATAAACAATCAAACAAACACAAAGCATGGGTTGCCTCCCAAGAAGTGCTTTTCTTTATTAACGAGTCTTGTAGCTAGACTCAAAGTCACCGTTTCTACGTTTCTCCGTACCGTAAAAGAAACGTGGTTTTGAACCTCCTAATCACTTCATGATCCCATTTGTATTCCGAGCCTAGGACCAAACATCCTGAATACTTGATCCGGTTATCATCTTGGTTAACATTACTAACTTCGAACGTTGGGACATTATCAACATCTAAGTTTTCAACATCCTTGAACTTCTCAAACTTATAGGGCATCATGTACTTAACATATCTGGCCCCATTTGAAAATGTAGCAATGCCTTCATATTTATCGTAAATCATATTGGACACATCAATGAAGGGTTTTCCCAAAACTATCTCACCTAAATGTGGATCTATAATCCCCCTTACGTCTTCTAGAATCATAAAATCACATTGATACACGAAATTCCCAACAAAGACGTGTAAACCTTTGGCCCTTCCTACAAAATTACATAAACGGTTTGGGTTATAGGGGTCTTGTCGAGGTTCTAATTTGTCGCTCATGATCCAATTGTAGTATAGCCTAGACATGATATTTACTGGGGCCTTTAAATCGACATAGGTATGTTCCCTAAACATGTGACCAATCATGCATGGAATCTTCACATTAAGGTAGTTTCCTCTTCTAATCCAAGGGTGTTCTCAATGCTTAGCGGGGCAAGGAAATTTTGGAAGAAACTTATAGTAGCTTAATTTCTCAAGGGTTAGTGAGGAATTTTGAATTGCCTCTAATTCGTCTCTATATTTAATCTCATTATTCTTGCTAAGTTGGGCGAGTCTCCTTTCTTTATTTATTAATTCATTAAGCTCATTAAACGCCCTAATTTCCCTATCCATTCTACCACGTCGCGAAGCATTATCCTGAACTCTCAAAAGTCGGTTATTCCTATCCATAGTGGCACACCAATTACGAACAAATGCACAAAGAAAAAGATAGACTAAAGAAATCCTAGAAAAATAAAATAAAAATCTCACTAGAAAGGAATCTAGCGAGTAGACCTAATAAAATAAAAATTCTACCTAAACAATAACTATTCCCCGGCAACGGCGCCAAAAACTTGATGCATGGGTTTGTGACCTTACAACAGGTTTTACCTCTCGAGGGATCTCAAGAGGCTTACAACCCCACCAGGCAGTGTACCTGACCGATGTAGTATAGGATAGTAATAAGTACGGGGGATTGATCGTTCTCTCACAGGGAATAGTGTTCGTTAGGACAGAAAAACTACTCTAATAGGTCTAAGGGTGAAGGAAGATTCTTTTTGTATTTTTATATTTTTATGAAAGCAAGTAAAATCTCGGTTTTGAAGGAGTGGGCGAAATTAGTTGCTAGTCAACTGACTCAAGATAACTACAATTGCAAATAAAATAAAATATCTAAACTATTGTAGTTGTGAAAACAATATGGAGAAAAGTGTGTTTACTTAGACTTCATTACTCCCTAACTATCTTCTACCGGTTAATTGATATGTATGTTACTTGTGTGGATGAAGGGTGTATTCCTAATAACTCATGGAGTGGCATACATATCTCTCCAATTCTATGAGCTCTTATCTCCTCCTATGCCATGCACGGCATAACCATAGGGATTGTAAACAGTGGCTCATGCGTTACATACTACCTTAATAGCCTAGTATGCCTTGGCTACATGTTTCCCAAGACGTTCAAGCACGTTACCATAAAGGAGGTTGGCCAACTTTCTTGAGCCTAACATTGATGGAACAATCATCCCAACAAACAACAACACATCAATTAACCAATAACTAATAGTTAGGTTTCATTAGATCTAAGCAAACACAAGAAGAATTTAGCTACACATGTTAATTAAAAGACAAGCAAAAGAGATAATCAACCAACACATAGACATATTGATTGAATTAAAGTAAAGACTTATCTTTAATTAAGCATGAGGGTTCCAAGGGTTGGAAACCCTAAAAAGTACAGGAAATTCGTCTAGGGTTTGGTGCCAAAAGTTCTCCACAAAGTTCCACACTAATGAATGAAAAATAGAAAACTATATATAGACTTTTACACTCTGACGGCGTCAGGTTATAGGGTCTGACGCCGTCAGCCCGCCGCCATAAGGTTTCTCGGATGGCCTAGATCCACTTCTGACGCCGTCACCCTTTGTTGTCTTCTGGGCCGTCACTCTTTAAATTACAACCTGACGGCCTACCACCAATAACACATGACGGCGTCAGGTGTAAAGTTCCAAATTCTTTCTGGCCCGTCATTTGTAAATTGGTTTCCACTCCTTTGTCAATGCTTGCTGACGGCGTCACGTTGTGACTCTGAGGCCGTCAGGTAGTAATTCCAGCTTCTTTTGAGACTTTGTCGTTTTCTTCACTTTTATGCTCCAAAAACGTCCAAATATGCATGTTTTTCAGAATTCCTCTCAAAAGTACCTAAAATGACAAAAGGAATGATTTAGGGCAATATTTGATCACATTTATACGAATTAGGGCTTAAATGACCCCTTAAAAGCGTAACACTTTTCGTCTCATCAAATTACTTATCTTCAACGTAACATGAGAGATCCAAGGGTATAAAACCCTTGGAAAAGCTGCAAAAATCGTCTAGGGTTTCTCTCTAAACAGTTCCACACGAATGACTAAAAATTTTGCGAATATATATAGAAAAACAGATCTGATGGCGTCATGTTATGGAATTGACGCTGTCACCTCGCCGTGGTTAGGGTTTCTTGACGCCGTCCCTCTTTAAACTCTAAAATTGTGTTCTGGCCCGTCAAGGCTTGACGCCGTCAAGCATGGTCTTGACGCTGTCAATGTACTGTTCCAGCAGATTTTTGACACTTTGTCAAATTCTTCACTTTTATGCTCCAAAAACGTCCAAAATGCTTCCTTTTCCAGAATTTCTCTCCAAAGTACCTAAAATGACAAAAGGAATGATTTAGGGCAATATTTGATCTAATAAATACGATTTAGGGCTTAAATGACACCCAAAAAGCGGTACACTTTTCGCCTTATCAAATACCCTTACACTTGAGATTTGCTTGTCCTCAAGCAAATGCGCTTTTATTCTAATCAAAATACAAGTTAGAGGTCATTTAACACTAATATAAAAGTAATTACAACAAATAATCGTTCCACTTTAATCATAATAAGCATGGAGATTACATACTAGCACCTCACAAGTAGTGTTTAGATACTCACATCTCTCAGGTGTCATAGAATTATATCTCATAAATGAAAATGGGCAATATCTCTCACTACCTGTCATAGCAAATAGATTACCATAGGCTTGGGAAAGGATCGAAAACCTTCTCCACTAGGCGTAAGCACCTAAGATAAACTATCAAAGAGGACTTTACAAAAGGGTTGTAATGAGGTGTAGGGATATGATAAACACAGTTTTGTTGGATAAGGGAGATTTCACTGGTGGCGAGTTAAAGATCTTGATTAATTACATGTACAATATGGCGTTGCTAAGCCAAGACTAGACTCGACTTAAGCTAATCAAAAACTAATAAAACATAAAATAAACATAAAAAGAAACGGGATGGTAGTCAGTATGTTTTTTCTACTTTTCTTTTTCTCATTTTTTTTTTGTATTTTTCTTGATTTTTTTGATTTTTTTTTCTTACATTCTTGCCCTACCATCCAAAATAATACATCATAGGGGCCTCGGTTCTCCCCTTACACTTGAACTTTTACATACTTTACAAATAACTATTCTAATGACTCAAATTAAGATAATCGAAAAACTTGGAGTAGTTTTAAAATATTTAGCACATGTGGGGGTAATAATGTTGTTCTTCCCCATTACTCCATTACACTAGTACTTTAACCATGAGTCCCAATCGTCCCAAAACAATATGTTCAAGGATATGACTCGACTTAGCAACCATGTAATCAATTAGATAATTAACTAAGGGTTTAAACAAATGTTGTCACAATAATGCACTAAAGGTGAGTGCATACAAGGTAGGCTAAGGCGATTTGGGTGTACATTTAAGTGGGGTGTAACAAATTCTTCCTTTAAGTGAAATGCTTAAAGTTAGAAATGAAAAGGTAGGCTCGGAGGGGTGTACTAGGGGTATCGTGTACTAAAAATGAGTACAACGCAAAGGTGTGGGAGAATTACTTGACCAATGAAGTCAAAGTAATTATAACAAAAACACAGGTGTAAAACAATGGGTTAATCCTAATGCCTCTTATCATGTAGTAAATCTAACTACACGGATGTAGTCTCACTTGTGGATTTGGGATGGTCCTATCGCAAGTTCTAGAATCTAAGTGCTACTGGTACACACACAAGCATTAAAGATGAATGTTTTTCCTACCAATTCTAGGGGCGAACCTCACATATTTGGGGTGCAAATTTTTTTAGTGGTACGGTTTTTGTGCTAGTCATATAACTCCTATCCATGAGACGCTCATTAAGACCAAAGTCTCACTTCTAAATGTTGTAAAAAATTTTAAATTGGCGCTAAAATTGCCCTAACAAATATTTCTCTCGGTTTTATTACAAATTTACTATCAAACAAACAAAAATCAAGCGCAATTGTATTCTCTAAGGTGCCTTCATTTACCCCCCTTACACTTAAACCGAACATTGTCCCCAATGTTCAAATAGAAGATGTAAAAGTAAATAAAATGAAAGAATGAAATCAAATACTCCCCTGATTCGTTTGATGTGGATAGTGAGGTAACATGGTTAGATCTTCTTCCAAGAAAGATGAACGCTCAAAGCTTCCCTTCCGAAATATAAATCATCTTCTTGTCCAAAATAACCTGTTAACCTGAAAAAAAGATAAAGGCCAACCTCGCATAAAATCGGCGGTATAATCTATAATAGGATATAATGCTTGTGGAATGAATATTTTTGCAGAATTCCTGGAGATTATAAGTTAGAGAATTAACAAAAACTTTTTATTTCCGGAAGAAAAACAAAACTTTCAAAAATTGCAGAAAATTATTGCCTGACGCCGTCAGGTTGTAATGCCTGACGCCGTCAGAAATGATCTGACAGAATTCTCATGTTAAGTTTCCGGAAAAATTCTGGAAAAACTAGAGCTTACTTCCTGGAATTCCTGCAAAAATTCATTATGACTCGATACAAGCATTTGACTCAAACAAATACTAATATGTATGTTAATTTACATTGTTATGATTCATGTTCATTCGTTCTTATAAACCGATTTAGATTTCCCTTACACTTAGCTTTTGCAAAATACCTTTATATGTAGTTAAGACGAAGTTAAAAACAAAATAAAGCATTTTCACAAGTTAGTTTGAATCATGAATCAATAACAAGAAATATCATACATACGGAAACAAATAAAATCAAATAAACAAACAAACAAAACACACAAAGCTTGGGTTGCCTCCCAAGAAGCGCTTTTCTTTATTAACGAGTCTTGTAGCTAGACTCAAAGTCACCGTACATTACGTGACTTCATCGTTGGTCTCGGTTTCTAGGTCATCCTCTTGTCCGGTTTTATAATCCGGTCCTAATTTCAAACAATCCTTGTAGAAACCGAATATCCTTTCCATGACATAGTCTACTCCCCTACGTCTATCCTCATCATTCCTATAGTAGACCGCTTGTTTAAGCTCCTTTTCAACGTTTGACAAGTGTTGGAATTGCTCTATCTTATATGGCATTTGGTAGTTCACTTCATCGGTCTCATCCTTAAATTTAACTATCCCTAAGGAAGGTTCATAAGTCATTCTAGAGACCTCAATAAACGGTTTTCCCAAGACTACTTGAGTTAAACTTGCATCGACTATTGGGCGGATATCTTCTACAATCACAAAGTCGGTGACATAGGTGAAGTTCCCTACATAAACCGGTAATCCCCTAACTCTTCCCGTGAAGTTACTAATCCATCCCTTATCGGGGAATACCCTATACCTAAGTTGATTTTTCATTATCAAGTTGTATTGGGCTCTAGTCATGATGTTTATGGGCGATCTAGGGTCGATGTAAGCTTTCCACACATGCAAATGTCCAATGTTGCATGGTATGTTGAGATTAGAAGGGTCGCCCGTTTTGATAATCGGGTTACCTAGGAAGTATGGTGTCTCGGAGTCATCGAATAAATCCTTATGGTATGCCCGTTCTTCTCTAGTTGGTAACTTATTGAAGTAGTCCTCTCCATCATCTACTTCTTCAATCTTGCTTACCCTACTTTCCTTATCTACCTCGACTTCCTTAACTTCATCCTTAGGTTCATTATTTTCCTCACTCCTATCAATTGGTCTAATAGTGACAACGTTGACGAAGTGGACATGTTTGGATGAAGAAGGGTCCTTAATTTGGGGTCCGCTATTAGTGTTCCTAGCGTCCTTATGTGGAGGTGATAGCACTTGGTTGGTGAGGGCCTTCAATAAGTTGTCAATCTTATTGGTCATCTCTACTTGTTGTTGATTAAATTCGGATGTGAATTTAGCTATACGAGCTTCTTGAGATGCCATAAAATTGGACATCAATCCTTCAAAGTTATTGGTACTACCATAGTTGTTGGAAGGATTGTTGTTGAAGGTACGGTTCGAGTTTGAACCGTTGGGTTGAAAACGATTAGGTGGGTTGGAAGAATTGTTTTGGGGCGCGTTTTGGTTTGGCTTCCTGATTACGTGGGATTGCGACCACGCAACAGGTTTTACCTCTCAAAGGATCTTGAGAAGCTTGCAATCCCACCAAGCAGTGTACCTGGTCGGTGTAGTATAGTGTAGTGGTAAGTACGGGGGATTGATCGTTCTCTCACAGGGAATAGTGTTCGTTAGGTTAGAAAAACTACTCTAAAAGGTCTAAGGGTGAAGGAAGATTATTTTTGTATTTTTATAATTTTATGAAAGCAAGTAAAATCTCGGGTTTTGGAGGAGTAGGCGGAATTAGTTGCTAGTCAACTAACCCAAAAACTACAATTGCAATTAAAAATAAAATAACTAAACTATTGTGGTTGTGAAAACTTATATGGAGACAAATGTTTTTACTTAGATTTCCTTACTCCCTAACTATCTTTTACCGGTTAATTGGTGCATGTATTACTTGCGTGAATGACGGGTGTATTCCTTAACAATTCATGGGGTGGCGTACATATATCCCCAATTCTATGAGCTCTTATCTCCTCCTACAACGATGCGTAAAGCACCCAATCATAGGGATTGTAAACAGTGGCTCATGCGTTAAATACTACCTTAATAACCTAGTAGGCATTAGTTACATGTTTCTTAAGACGTTCAAGCATGTTACCATATAGGAGTTTAGCCAGTTTTCTTAAGCCTAACATTGATGAAACATTCATCCATGACAAGTAATAACACACCAATCAACCAATAATTAATAGTTAGGTTTCATTAGATCTAAGCAAACACAAGAAAAATCTAGCCTAACATGTTAATTGAAAGACAAGCATAAGATATGATTAACCAACACATAGACATATTGATTAATTTAAGTGAGGACTTATCTATAATTGAACATGAAGGATTCAAGGGTAAAAAACCCTTGAATATAAAGCCAAATTCGTCTTTAGGGTTTTTCCCAAACTTGCACCAAAAGTTCCACCATAATGAATGAAAAATAGAAAAGTATATATAGATTTTATACTCTGACGGCGTCAGGTTATGGGTTCTGACGCCGTCAGCTCTTCGTCATTAGGGTTCTCGGATGGCCTAGATCTACTTCTGACGCCATCACTTGTATATGTGCTATGGGCTGTCATTCTTTAACATTACACCTGACGGCCTACTTTCTCTAACACCTGACGCCGTCAGGTGTAAACATCTTGTTTTCTTCATAGGGCGGCTAGTGTAATCTGACTCTACTCCTTTGTCAACGTTGGCTGACGGCGTCACCTTGTGACTCTGACGCCGTCAGGAAGGTTTTCCAGCTTCTTTTGAGATTTTGTCGTTTTTTCACTTTTATGCTCCAAAAACGTCCAAATTAGCATGTTTTCCAGAATTCTTCTCAAAAGTACCTAAAATGACAAAAGGAACGATTTAGGGCAATATTTGATCACATTTACTCGAATTAGGGCTTAAATGACCCTTTAAAACGGGTACACTTTTCGTCTCATCAAATACCCTTACACTTGGGATTTGCTTGGCCTCAAGCAAATTAGCTTTTATTCCAATCAAAATATGAGTTAGGTGTCATTTAACACAAATATAAAAGTAACTACAACAAATAGTCATTCGACCCTAATCATAATAAGCACGGAAATCATATACTAGCACCTCACAAATAGTGTTTGGATACTCTCATCTCTCAAGTGTCATAGAATTATATCTCATAAATGAAAACGGAAAATATCACTCACTACCTGTCATAGCAAATAGATTACCATAGGCTTGGGAGAGGATCAATTACTCCTCCACTAGGCGTAAGCACCTAAGATAAACTATCAAAGAGGGCTTTCCAAAGGGTTGTAATGTAAGGTGTAGGGATATGATAAACACGGTTTGGTTGGAATAAAGGGTATTTTAATGGTGGCGAGTTAATTATCATGATCAAATACATGCACTATACAATGTTGCTAAGCCAAGACTCGACTCAATCTTAAGCTAAAAACAAAATAACAAAAACTTAAAAGAAACATAAAAGAAACGGGATGGTAGTCCGTATGTTTTTTCTACTTTTCTTTTTCTAATTTTTTTTTTGTATTTTTCTTTTTTTTTTTTTTTCATACATTCTTACCCTACCATCCAAAATAATACATCATAGGGGCCTCGGTTCTCCCCTTACACTTGAACTTTTACATAACTTTACAATTACTATTCTAATGACTCGAATTAAGATAATTGAAAAACTTGGAGTACTTTTAAAATATTTAGCACATATGGGGGTAATAATGTTGTTCTTCCCCATTACTCCATTACACTAGTACTTTACCCATGAGTCCCAATCGTCCCAAAACAATATGTACAAGGATATGACTCGACTTAGCAACCATGTAATCGATTAGATAATTAACAAAGGGTTTAACAAATGTTGTCACAATAATGCACTAAAGGTGAGTGCATACAAGGTAGGCTAAGGCGATTTGGGTGTACATTTAAGTGGGGTGTAACAAATTCTCACTTTGAGTAAGATGCTCAAAGGTCGAAACGAAAAGATAGGCTCGGAGGGGTGTACTAGGGGTATCGTGTACCAAAAATGGGTACAACGCAAAGGGTGTGGGAGAATTACTTGACCAATGTAGCCAATGTAATTATAACAAAAACACGGGTGTAAAAACAAAGGGTTAATCCTAATGCCTCTTATCATGTAGTAGATCTAATTACACGAATGTAGTCTCACTTGTGGATTTGAGATGGTCCTAACGCAAGTTCTAGAATCTAAATGCTACCGGTACTCACATCATAGCATCAAAGATGGATGCTTTTCCTACCAATTCTAGGGGTGAACCTCACATATTTGGGGTGGAAAATTTTTTTAGTGGTACGGTTTTGTGCTAGTCATATAATTTCCTATCCATGAGACGCTCATTAACATGAGACGCTCATTAAGACCAAAGTCTCACTTCTAAATGTTGTAAAAAATTTTAAATTGGCGCTAAAATTGCCCTAACAAATATTTCTCTCGGTTTTATTACAAATTTACTATCAAACATACAAAAATCAAGCGCAATTGCATTCTCTAAGGTGCCTTCATTTACCCCCTTACACTTAAACCGAACATTGTCCCCAATGTTCAAATAGAAGATGTAAAAGTAAATAAAATGAAAGAATGAAATCAAATACTCCCCTGATTCGTTTGATGTGGATAGTGAGGTAACATGGTTAGATCTTCTTCCAAGAAAGATGAACGCTCAAAGCTTCCCTTCCAAAATATAAATAATCTTCTTGTCCAAAATAACATGTTAACCTGAAAAAATAAAAAGGCCAACCTCGCATAAAATTGGCGGTATAATCTATAAAAGGATATAATGTTTGTGGAATGAATTTTTTTGTAGAATTCCTGGAGATTATAAGTTAGAGAATTAACAAAACTTTTTATTTTCGGAAGAAAAACAAAATTTTCAAAAATTGCAGAAAATTATTGCCTGACGCCGTCAGGTTGTAATTCCTGACGCCGTCTGAAATGATCTGACAGAATTCTCATGTTAAGTTTCCGGAAAAATTCTAGAAAAACTAGAGCTTACTTCCTGGAATTCCTGCAAAAATTCATTATGACTCGATACAAGCATTTGACTCAAACAAATACTAATATGTATGTTAATTTACATTGTTATGAATCATGTTCATTCGTTCTTGTAAACCGATTTAGATTTCCCTTACACTTAGCTTTTGCAAAATACCTTTATATGTAGTTAAGACGAAGTTAAAAACAAAATAAAGCATTTTCACAAGTTAGTTTAAATCATGAATCAATAACAAGAAATATCATACGTACGGAAACAAATAAAATCAAATAAACAAACAAACAAAACACACAAAGCTTGGGTTGCCTCCCAAGAAGCGCTTTTCTTTATTAACGAGTCTTGTAGCTAGACTAAAAGTCATCGTATATTACGTGACTTCATCGTTGGTCTCGATTTCTAGGTCATCCTCTTGTCCGGTTTTATAATCCGCTCCTAATTTTAAACAATCCTTGTAGAAACTGAATATCCTTTCCATGACATAGTCTACTCCCCTACGTCTATCCTCATCATTCCTATAGTAGACCGCTTGTTTAAGCTCCTTTTCAATGTTTGACAAGTGTTGGAATTGCTCTATCCTATATGGCATTTGGTAGTTCACTTCATCGGTCTCATCCTTAAATTTAACTATCCCTAAGGAAGGTTCATAAGTCATTCTAGAGACCTCAATAAACGGTTTTCCCAAGACTACTTGAGTTAAACTTGCATCGACTATTGGGCGGATATCTTCTACAATCACAAAGTCGGTGACATAGGTGAAGTTCCCTACATAAACCGGTAATCCCCTAACTCTTCCCGTGAAGTTACTAATCCATCCCTTATCGGGGAATACCCTATACCTAAGTTGATTTTTCATTATCAAGTTGTATTGGGCTCTAGTCATGATGTTTATGGGCGATCTAGGGTCGATGTAAGCTTTCCACACATGCAAATGTCTAATGTTGCATGGTATGTTGAGATTAGAAGGGTCGCCCGTTTTGATAATCGGGTTACCTATGAAGTATGGTGTATCGGAGTCATAGAATAAATCCTTATGGTATGCCCGTTCTTCTCTAGTTGGTAACTTATTGAAGTAATCCTCTCCATCATCTACTTCTTCAATCTTGCTTACGCTACTTTCCTTATCTACCTCGACTTCCTTAACTTCATCCTTAAGTTCATTATTTTCCTCACTCCTATCAATTGGTCTAATAGTGACAACATTGACGAAGTGGACATGTTTGGATGAAGAAGGGTCCTTGATTTGGGGTCCGCTATTAGTGGTCCTAGCATCCTTATGTGGAGGTGATAGCACTTGTTTGGTAAGGGCCTTCAATAAGTTGTCAATCTTATTGGTCATCTCTACTTGTTGTTGATTAAATTCGGATGTGAATTTAGCTATACGAGCTTCTTGAGATGCCATAAAATTGGACATCAATCCTTCAAAGTTATTGGTACTACCATAGTTGTTGGAAGGATTGTTGTTGAAGGTACGGTTCGAGGAAGGACCTTTGGGTTGAAAACGATTAGGTGGGTTGGAAGAGTTGTTTTGGGGCACGTTTTGGTTCGACTTCTACCTAAGGTTTGGGTGATTTTTCCATGAGGGGTTGTATGAATCACCGTA
The DNA here is from genome assembly GCA_014162995.1 of Artemisia annua. Lineage (NCBI taxonomy): Eukaryota > Viridiplantae > Streptophyta > Magnoliopsida > Asterales > Asteraceae > Artemisia > Artemisia annua. The sequence goes on from LBNU01022603.1 coordinate 54,466, forward strand.
AGGGTTTGGATCGGGTTTGAAAGTGTACCACTTGTCTCCTGCTCCTCGGTACGCGAGGATGCGTAGTCCGCAAAAGCTTGTTCAGGGAGTTCCATGCAATCACGAGTGTCGTGGGGACCACTACATAATTCGCACGAAGAAGTGATTTTATTCACTTGGCTTGATGGGTTGGGAGCCTCGTAGGATTTCATGAGAAACTTGACTTGGTCTTCAAGTTCTATGATCCTACGGTCGGAAGTGCTTGAATTATTCGAAGGCAAAGATATTGCCTTGACCGTCTTATTCAAATCACGGGGATCATTCCAACTTTCGTTGTCATATAGAGCAAGATCTTCTAGGAGATCCCATGATTGTTCCGCACTTAGATCACGTAGCTTGCCACCGGCCGCTTGGTCAATGGTTTGCCTCGTGGGGATATTGATATGGTCATAGAAGATTTGGACTTGGAGCCAAAGGTCTATGCCATGGTGAGGGACTTTTTGGAGTAAGTCCTTGAATCGAGTCCATGCCTCGTAGAGGGTTTCGCCTTGGCGTTGTTGGAACGCCAAGATATCATTCCTTAGCTTGGTAGTTCTCCCCGGTGGGAAAAATTGAGCAAGGAAACGAGTTGTGAGATCATCCCAAGAGGTGATGGATCCTGCGGGAAGTCGCTCAAGCCATTGACTAGCTTGGTCCCGTAGAGAGAATTGGAAGAGACGCAATCGGGTCGTCTCTCGAGTTGCAACATCAAGGTCTATGGAATCTACGATTTTGAGGAAATCCTTGAGATGTTGGTTTGGATCTTCGGAACGAAGTCCATGGAATGCGCATCCGCTTTGCACCAACCGGATGGTGTCGGATCGCAAGGGAGTGACATTGGCTCCTTGAGTGAGCTCAATGGTGTTTCGATAGCCAAGGTGGCTAGGTCGGGAATACTCTCCTAAGGTGCGGGGTCTAGGAGGTTGGTTTGGTTGTGGTGGGTGGTTTGGTTGAATTAGGTTGTTGGGATCAAGGATGTTACCACCTTCCATGATGGCGGATGGTAAAGATTACGAACAAAAACACGAAGAAAAAGATAGACTAAAGAAAATCCTAGAAAAAGAAAATAAAAATCTCACTAGAAAGGAATCTAGTGAGTAGACCTAATAAAATAAAAAAATTCTACCTAAACAATAACTATTCCCCGGCAGCGGCGTCAAATACTTGATGACGTGGGATTGCGACCACGCAACAGGTTTTACCTCTCAAAGGATCTTGAGAAGCTTGCAATCCCATCAGGCAGTGTACCTGGTCGGTGTAGTATAGTGTAGTGGTAAGTACGGGGGATTGATCGTTCTCTCACAGGGAATAGTGTTCGTTAGGTTAGAAAAACTACTCTAAAAAGTCTAAGGGTGAAGGAAGATTATTTTTGTATTTTTATGAAAGAAAGTAAAATCTCGGGTTTTGGAGGAGTGGGCGGAATTAATTGCTAGTCAACTAACCCAAAAACTACAATTGCAATTAAAAATAAAATGACTAAACTATTGTGGTTGTGAAAACTTATATGGAGACAAATGTGTTAACTTAAATTTCCTTACTCCCTAACTATCTTTTACCGGTTAATTGGTGCATGTATTACTTGCGTGGATGACGGGTGTATTCCTTAACAATTCATGGGGTGGCGTACATATCTCCCCAATTCTATGAGCTCTTATCTACTCCTACAACGATGCGTAAAGCATCCAATCATAGGGATTGTAAACAGTGGCTCATGCGTTAAATACTACCTTAATAACCTAGTACGCATTAGTTACATGTTTCTTAAGACGTTCAAGCATGTTACCATATAGGAGTTTAGCCAGTTTTCTTAAGCCTAACATTGATGAAACATTCATCCAAGACAAGTAATAACACACCAATCAACCAATAATTAATAGTTAGGTTTCATTAGATCTAAGCAAACACAAGAAAAATCTAGCCTAGCATGTTAATTGAAAGACAAGCATAAGATATAATTAACCAACACATAGACATATTGATTAATTTAAGTGAGGACTTATCTTTAATTGAACATGAAGGATTCAAGGGTAAAAAACCCTTGAATATAAAGCCAAATTCGTCTTTAGGGTTTTTCCCAAACTTGCACAAAAAGTTCCACCCTAATGAATGAAAAATAGAAAAGTATATATAGATTTTACACTCTGACGGCGTCAGGTTATGGGTTCTGACGCCGTCAGCTCGCCGTCATTAGGGTTCTCGGATGGCCTAGATCTACTTCTGACGCCGTCACTTGTATATGTGCTCTGGGCCGTCATTCTTTAACATTACACCTGACGGCCTACTTTCTCTAACACCTAACGCCGTCAGGTGTAAACATCTTGTTTTCTTCATAGGGCGTCTAGTGTAATCTGATTCTACTCCTTTGTCAATGTTGGTTGACGGCGTCACCTTGTAACTCTAACGCCGTCAGGAACGTTTTCCAGCTTCTTTTGAGACTTTGTCGTTTTCTTCACTTTTATGCTCCAAAAACGTCCAAATTAGCATGTTTTCCAGAATTCTTCTCAAAAGTACCTAAAATGACAAAAGGAATGATTTAGGGCAATATTTGATCACATTTACTCGAATTAGGGCTTAAATGACCCCTTAAAACGGGTACACTTTTTGTCTCATCACTTCCACCTAAGGTTTGGGTGATTTTTCCAAGATGGGTTTTAGGAATCACCGTAAGTGTTTGGCTCGGGTTTGAAAGTGTACCACTTGTCTCCCGCTCCGTCGGTACGCGAGGATGCGTAGTCCGCAAAAGCTTGTTTGGGGAGTTCCATGCAATCACGAGTGTCGTAGGGACCACTACATAATTCGCACGAAGAAGTGATTTTGTTCACTTGGCTTAAAGGTTTAGGAGCCTCGTAGGATTTCATAAGAAACTTGACTTGGTCTTCAAGTTCTATGATCCTACGGTCGGAAGTGCTTGAATTGTTCGAAGGCAAAGATATTGCCTTGACCATTTTATTCAAATCACGGGGATCATTCCAACTTTCATTGTCATAAAGAGCAAGATCTTCTAGGAGTTCCCATGATTGTTCCGCACTTAGATCACGTAGCTTTCCACCGGCCGCTTGGTCAATAGTTTGCCTCGTGGGGATATTGATATGGTCATAGAAAATTTGGACTTGGAGCCAAAGGTCTATGCCATGATGAGGGACTTTTTGGAGTAAGTCCTTGAATCGAGTCCATGCCTCGTAGAGGGTTTCGCCTTGGCGTTGTTGGAACACCAAGATGTCATTCCCTAGCTTTGTGGTTCTTCCCGGTGGGAAAAATTGAGCTAAGAAGCGAGTTGTGTGATCATCCTATGAGGTGATGGATCCTGCAGGTAGACGCTCTAGCCACTGACTAGCATGGTCTCGTAGAGAGAATTGGAAGAGACGTAGTCGGGTCGTCTCTCGAGTTTCAACATCAAGGTCTATGGAATCTACGATCTTAAGGAAATCCTTGAGGTGTTGATTAGGATCTTCGGAACAAAGTCCATGGAAAGCGAATCCGCTTTGCACCAACCGGATGGTGTCGGATCGCAAGGGAGACACATTGGCTCCTTGGGTGAGCTCAATGGTGTTTCGATAGCCATGGTGGCTAGGTCGGGAGTACTCTCCTAAAGTACGGGCTCTAGGAGGTTGGTTTGGATGTGGTGGTTGTTGTGGTGGTGGGTTGTTGGGATCAAGGATATTACCACCTTCCATATTGGCGGATGGTAATGGTTACGAACAAAAACATGAAGAAATAAGATAGACTAAAGAAAAATCTAGAAAAATAAAATAAAAATCTCACTAGAAACGAATCTAGTGAGTAGACCTAATAAAATAAAAATTCAACCTAAACAATAACTATTCCCGGCAACGGCGCCAAAAACTTTGATGCGCGGTGATATGTGTCATTTTACACATATCTTTTCTTCCATTTTTCGAACCAAACTGATCAAAAACACTTCAAAATGATCAAATAACATCACAAATATCCTTGGAGTGTGTTTTTATGTGTTTCAGGTACAAAGGATTGAAAACAGACGAAAAACGGAGCAAAATGTGCAGAAATATCAGAATGAGTCCCTGAACTTTTCAGAATTGTCAGAAATGGTCCCTGGAGAGAAATTATGAAGAAAAGTCAACAATAGTTTCTCAAGAATCATCAATTGACATTTCTAGTCTTTGGATTACAAGTTTCACAAATTGGCAAGAAGGCCCCTCAAGTTTCACAAGTTACATAAATGGTCCCCGGGAATTCTAATTTTGAGTTTAATCACACAAAAGCCCTTGGAAATTCAAAGCTTGGCAATTTTAACCCTTGGGTAATTTTGGAACAATTGCATAACCACTCCCCTAATTTTCAGCTTAGTGCAAAAATGGTCCCTATGGTAATTTTACTACAAATAAATGGACCATGGTTGTTTATTAACCCAAAATCACAAAACCCAAAACAAATAAAATCAAATCCTAACCCACTACACTTACCTTGGCCCAATCCTTCCCTTCCAGCCCAAAACCAACCACACGCTTTTTATAACCCCCTCGGTCAAACAATAGGTCAAATGAAATCCCCCCTTCGTCCCCCTTCCCTGCTATTAACCACCATACATTCACCACCCTCCACTCAACCCTCTGCAACACTCCACCATTCCATCCTCAAAAAACCCACTCCTCACCTCCTCCAATGTGAAGTCACGGGTATACCACAGCCAAGTCAGCAATCCACACTATTTTTAGGCGCCAAATCTATTCCAATGGCTGAGATGAAGTTTAAGCTAATCCAAAGGCTGGGGAGGAAACACATGCAACAAGAAGCACAAGAGGCCAATTGAAACCCTAGCTTTAATAGTATAAATAGGTTATGATATGTAAGCCTCAGGGGCAGTCATTAATTAGTTTTTTTTTTGAGTAGCAGTCAAGTAGTAGGTTTTAGTTTTGATTTAAGTCTTTAACTTTATTTTCAGTTCTCAAAACTTATTGTAGTTTCCTTGTACTAATTTTCGGATTCAATACAAACTGAAGTTCTTTTATAAGAAATTAGCTTTTGGTTTCAGCTTATTATCTTGCTCATTCATTGTTCAGAATTGATTGTTTAGTCTTTGTGAAGTTTAATCTCTCATTGTTAATCTAAGTTCTAGTTTCTATCTTAATTTACTTTTGCGTGTTTTATGCAGTTTCACCCTTATAAGAGTGTTTGGCACTAATTAGTTTTTGGCATTAGAATAGTGTTAGACTAAGTTTTAAATTCAATTAGTTTTATATAAGAGTAATTAGTGGATTTCAAGTCAAACTTCCTATTTCCTAAAAGCTTTAAGCAGTTTGAGCCTATTTCATCGTGGAACTGTTTTCATGTGCTCACCAGGGTTGATTTGGTTTTTAGCCTTCTTACTTGTTCTTTTTGCATCACTTCAGCCCCAAAGAGATTGGTGCTAGTGTACTCTATCTGGTCTTGACTTTCCAGGTCAAGAATTCACTTTCTCACCCATTTTAGTAACTCTTTTTGCTGTCTAAAACAGTCACACAGCCCCCTTAGTGTAGGATGTTTAATCTCTTCGTCTCTTGTCCTTATGACCTGAAAATGGGTGTGTAGCTTATCTACCAGCTTGTGAACATGATTATATTTCTAGATTAGTTTTAGAACTCTTTTTTAGCTCTGTGCAAGCTCCCAAAATAGCCTCTTCAGTCCACTTTTAGCAACAGCAGCCTAGGATAGTTTGTGATTATTTTGTTTTTTTTTTAGCTTATATTAACCTGCTTATTCTATCCCCTTAGCTATTTAGGATTTCCTAGTATCCCTTTTGCATGTTTCCCTCTAATGTAGCTTTTGATGGTTTGTTGTTAGCTTATTTTGAGGCCCTAGTTACCCCATAACTGACCCTTCTTGCTGCTGTAACATCTTTTTTTTAATCTCATATTTAGTTTAGCTTACATAGATTTTAGTGTATAATTTTAGTTTTACTAGTTGTTAGTTGTGTGAACTTTAATTATTTAAGCTTTTTGTAGATTTTGAAGCTAAGTTGTTGGCTATTTCTTGGCCTGCAATTTTGCCCTTTAGGCTGCTGCATCAGTTAACCTTGTCCCCTAGCAGCCCTTTCTAAGCTTCATAAAAGCTTCTTGTTTACTCATACTTGCTCCGATTGTTCTTCAGTCACTCTTGTTTTTTGGTTTTTCAGCTTTATGGTTCATGTGCTTATTTGCTTTTAACTTATTTTGTGCCCCTTAGTTGACACTTTGGACTGTTGGGGTAAGGTTGGTTGTTCAAGCTTATTGCATTTAATCCAACTGTTGGAATTTCTTTTCTCCAAATTGCTCAGTTATTAGTTTTCATAAAATATTTTAGTTACAAAAATTGTTTGTTCTATTATTTTATATCTGTTTGTAAAATGTTTTGAAAAAATATATATAGTTTAATAAAAGGGAAGGAAGGGAGGATTCGAACCTGGTATTTCTTGGCCAAACAGACACCACACCAACACATGCTACCATCTGAGCTAGGCTTTACTTTTGTTAAGTATCATTTCAATTTATTATTTAATATATAGTTAAATGTGTAGCTTATTCATTTCAGCTTTTGTTTGCTTATTTTCTGCTTATTCTTTACTGTGCCCCAACTTTTTCTATTTTTCTTAGGTTCTAATTAACTTGTAGTATTTACTAAAAAAGTTTTAGAATTTTAGAATAGATTTTATAATTATTAGGAATTAATTAGTGTTTAATAGTTTTAAATTCATAATAAATAAAATTTTTATTAAATTATTAATTTTCTTTTTTCCAAAATTTTCTTTTGTCTTTTAGTGCGTAAGAAAATTGTTTGTAGACTCGTAGGATTAGCGTAGCTTAGAATTCACGTTTTATTTTGCGCGTTGACGTTTATTTTTAATAAACGTCTCGTGTTTAATTTAAATTGTGATTTAGGATTCCCCGTTTTCCTAACTAGTTTCCCGTGGTTTTTTTTAGGTAGTTTTAAGATTCCCGTAGTATTCCCTTGTGTATGTTCCCATGTATATTGCATCTATTCTCGTTTTCGTTCATTAATTGTCAATTTTCGTAACGTAATCGTACCACAAAACCAAACAATCTTTCCAACCAAGCATACAAGATTTTAATCTCGATCTTTTCACGAAGCTTTCCATTCACACCTCGTTGGGGTACGACTCGGGAAATCACTTCCTGGTCTCACAAATATCACATTGCACGAGTTTACGAGGTAATCTTTTTCCTAAAAGGTTTACTTGTATTTCTCTACGTCTAGTTGTCACTCACGATAACTTTGACTCCACTTTGTTGATATTTTTGAATACTTGTTGTTTTACACACCAAAACACAACGAATCACTAGAAACGAATCTAGTGAGTAGACCTAATAAAATAAAAATTCAACCTAAACAATAACTATTCCCGGCAACGGCGCCAAAAACTTTGATGCGCGGGATTGCGACCACGCACTAGGGTTTTACCTCTCAAGGGATCTTGAGAAGCTTGCAATCCCCACCAGGCAGTGTACCTGACCGATGTAGTATAGTGTAGTGGCAAGTACCGGGGGATTGATTGTTCTCTCAGGGAATAGTGTCGTTAGGATTGAAAAGCTACTCTAATAGGTCTAGGGGTGAGGGAAGATTCTTTTTGTATTTTTATATTTTAACGAAAGCAAGTAAAAATCTCAGGTTTTGGAAGAGTGGGCGGAATTAGTTGCTAGTCAACTAACCCAAGTAACTACTAATGCAAATAAAATAAAATAACAAGAAAGTAAATGGTTGTGAAAACTAATATGGAGAGAAGTGTGTTACTTAGATTTCCTTACTCCCTAACTATCTTTTACCAATTGATTAGTGTGTATTAATTACGTGGATGACGGATTGTATTCCTTAATACCATTCGTAGGGGTGTGTACGGACTTCCCCTAATTCTATGAGATCCTACTTCACTCCTATGTCGAGCTGGCTAAGAAACTCCTAACATGGGATCACTAGAATTCACTCATGCACTAAATACAATCAAAATAACCTTAGTACACCTTGGTTCATGTTTCTTAAGACATTCAAGCATGTTACCAACGGGAAGTCTGCCAGTTTTCTTAAGCCTAACATCGATAATCACCCATCCAATACAATTAATAGCACACCATTCAATCAATAATCAATAGTTAGGTTTCATTAGATCTAAGCAAACACAAAGAAAATCTAGCCTTGCATGTTAAACAAAAGACAAGAACAAGATAGAATCAAACAACACATAGACATATTGAATTTAATTGATTACTTATTGGGGAAAACTAGAAGGGGGGGTTGAATAGTTTTACGTCCGTTTTTAAAATTTATGAAAACAAGTTTGTTCTAAAAACTTCGATTCTTGTTTATGTGATTTCAAGACTTGCACTATATGAACAAATATATATTACTAACTAACTAAGCTAATATAGTGTAAGTAAATAAGTAATGAATGAGAAGAGTTAGAAAGATCAAACCACAACACAAGGATTTATAGTGGTTCGGCTACAAGGTCACCTTCCTTGTTCCTACTCCACTCCCCGAGTCACCTACTCGAGAGTTTTCTTCACTATGTCAACAAACTCCCTTGTGGCGGAGAAACCTTACACAACTTTCGCTTACACCGGCTTAACAACACAAAGCTAGATGTCGAGTTCTAATCCTAGCTAGAACCAATCTCACGACTTCTTCACAACTTCTACACAACTTGAGCACACCACAACTTCGTCACTACTTCACACCACTTCACTAATACACAACTTCTTCTCCCTACACAACTTCTACTTCTCCTAAACTAATTACAAGCACAACACAACTTTACAAATAATGTACACAATATACACAACTAAACTACAATACTTCTTGAACTTTGTTGTTGAAGGAGTATTCCTCTTTTGCCCTTTGGATGAGGATGGATGTGAAGGGATTGAATCACTTGAAACAAGGATTAATAATCTAATGATCAAAGGGTTTTGGAAGATGTTTAGAGAGATTTAGATCTGAAAATTTTCGTGCAAAAGGTGAGGAAAAATACCAGAATTAAGATGGTATTTATAGGGAAAAATTCTGACATTTTCTGACACAGGAAGCGTGCCGGTTCCCTTAATTGTGGCCGGCCCCCTTAAAATTAAGGGGGCCGCCCCTTATAATTAAGGGGGCCGCCCAGCTGTAACGGCCAAAAAATTTGTCTTTTTGTGGGGAAAGTTTATTTGGTGAAAAACTAACTGATTTTGGTTAAAAATTTGAATTCATATATTTAGTATGATTAAATCATTTTTCTTTATTACAAAAATTATTTTTCAAAAAATATATAATATGTTTACATAATTAAATAAACTTTGTAATAATTAATTAAATACCCCTTTGATCATGAGATGTATTAAGCACTTGTTTATTCATACCTTAAGTGATTAAGTTGGATATAATGATATAAACTAGCTTAATAATTGTTTA
>LBNU01022605.1:23214-82544 GCA_014162995.1 Artemisia annua
TTCCATCTGGTTGGAGTAATTTGTATCTGGCATAGACTTGTGTTTCCCCTATTTATGTTGTTAGCTTTTTTTGGTTAGTAGTATTAGTTGAACTAGGGAGCCCAAAACTTTTATTGGTTTCTCAAACTTACCCATAAACGACATCTTTAAGAGTTTCATAAGTCTACGCCGGTAGCCACCAAATTTAACGTTTTTAAGAAAATACACACACGAACGTGTTTATACAATAAAATTCACCAATATTTATTTCATCCCAAAAGTTTTTTTTTAAATATTTCAATAAGGACCCACCATTCAAAAACACGATTTATTTTTACGACTCTGGTTGATAATATAATGTCAGATTTTTAATAAGTCAAAAAGCTTCTAGACAATAAACGTTTATGATCCCTCTGAAAAATAAACATTTTCATTTAGGTATAAATCATCTAGTGCCAAAGTCAAATAGTGCCTAAAAAAACGCGAAGTTATTCAAATAGCTACTTATTACTCCAACAAACGATAAAACGTTTGATATATATATTCAAATTTCCATCCAAATTCCTCAAAATCATTTTACTTCAATACTCGGGTTTATAAAAATGTTAATGCGGAAATTTGTTTTTAAAGCACCCAACATAAAATTATCCAGAATAAATAGTCACAGAACGGCCTTTGGTTAAGACGAATTAGAAGGATAATAAAACCCCTAAATTATTCTTCACAATAAATGTTAATTTACTTTTGTTTGTTGACGAATTCTAGTTCAAACACAATAGCTAAGTACCGTTTGTCCTTACTCTCGCAACTGTCTTAATTTCAGGTACAAATGATGTCTTGACACCAACTTCCACGTGCTCATACATAACATCAGATGCCATGAAGCTCAAGCCTTATCACATTCAACAAGAATGATTTCCTACTCAATTAATTCATGAATCTTTAACACTAAGGAGATTTCCCTATTATATGTAGATTTTAGAATGATTAACAACAACAACTTGTTATTATTAGTATATGCTACTAAGCGCTCAAATAGATTCGATACAGACTGAGCGTTATATCTTCCGTATGGAGAGGAAAAGTTGACGAATGTTGCGGATTACTCATCTTCATCATATACGTCTAATATATACATCAACAAAAGGAAAAATCAAGAACCGATAGATAATATTTTTTCAACTTCTCTTTTACATACATACAAATAACTCATAATTTGGACAGTAGTCTAAAGCTAACTCAAAGTATAACATTCAAGTATTGAATAACTTATCGAATAAGAATTAGAACAAAAGACGTCTCAAAAGCAACTCGATGACCGTGACAAAGGAAGTTCTATCCATCAACAAAATTTTCTGACCGAACATCCTTAGGGGGAATAATAGATATAGGATCTCCAGTTTTGTTCAATCAAATATTCAGTCAAGTCTCCGGTCATGTTATCAAATAATGTAATAGGTTGCTAGTATTATCACTTTTATTTAGCGTTTTAGCTTAATACTCGTATGGTTATAAGACGAGATCAATAAATGTCCAATGGGCCTCAAAGCCCATACGTCTAGATGATAGGAAAGGAAGGGAGTGTTGCCCTATCCTCCTCCTATAAATAGGACGCTATGTAACTCTTTAATATTGTTGGTTAATTTCATATCTTAAGGAAACTCTTGTTCTTTCATCTTTCATATTGATCTTAATCAACCAAGTCTATTTCTCATCTCATTTCTCTCTTTTGAATACTTGTGTTTACTAATATGGTGACCTAACAACTGCTTCTATTTTTGCAGGATCCACGTGAATACCTTGACTATTGATTACGTGTCCCAAAAATTGCACAGTGGGAATCCAAAAGTCACATTTTGAGAATTTTGCATACAGCTTTTCCTTCCTAAGTAACTCTATGATAGTTCTCAAATGTTTGGCATGTTCCTCTTTGTTACGAGAGTAGATCAGAATGTCGTCTATGAATATTATCATGAATTTGTCCAAATATGGCTTGCATACTCGGTTCATTAGGTCCATAAACACTGCGGGTGCGTTTGTTAGACCAAATGGCATTACCTGAAATTCATAGTATCCATAACGTGTTCTGAATGCTGTCTTGGGAATATCTTCTTCCCGAACTCTCAGTTGATGGTACCCTGACCTTAGATCAATTTTCGAGTATGCGCTCGATCCTTGTAACAGATCGTCGATTCTGGGTAAAGGATATCGGTTCTTTATAGTGAGTTTTTTCAATTCTCGGTAACCTATGCACATTCGGAATGATCCGTCTTTCTTTTTAACAAATAGAACCAGGGCTCCCCAAGGTGATGAACTTGGTCTAATGAAACCTTTATCGGATAATTCCTTTAGTTGTTCCGATAATTCCTCCATTTCGGAAGGTGCTAACCTGTAAGGTGCTTTTGCTACTGGTGCCGCTCCAGGCATTAGTTCGATCTGGAATTCTACTTGACGGGTTGGTGGAAGACCGGGCAAATCTTCAGGAAATTCCTTAACGATAGGTACGTCTTTAAGTTGTTTCTCGGTTGACTTATTTTCCGTTACATGAACCATGAATACTTGACATCCTTCGTTCATGTGTTTCATCATTCTAAGGCATGAGATGATCTCGTATCGGTTTTTACTCTTGTCGCCATGGACAACAAGGGTTTTATTCTTAAGAGGGATGTGTACGGATTTCTTGTCACAATGAATTCTAGCATGATGTTTGGATAACCAATCCATGTCGATGATAGCATCAAAACTACCAAGTTGGACAGGCATCAGGTCAATAGGAAAAGGTTCTCCTACGAGAGTTAAGGTACAATCTTTCAAGACAGTGTTGGTGCTAATTAAGTTTCCATTTGCCATTTCTATCTCGTAAGTGGTGTTTAGCTTAGAAGGGGTAGAGTCAACGAAAGGGGCAAACGTATCTGACACGAAACTTTTATCTGCTCCTGAATCAAATAATATTCTAGCATTATGATGATTTAATAAGAACGTACCCGTGACGACGTCAAGGTTTTGTGGTTCGTTCTCATTTCCCATCACGTATGCTCTTGCTCGTGCATTGTTCTGACCATTTCCTTTTGGACAGCGATTCTTGAAGTGTCCCGTTTCTCCGCATGAGTAACATGTCGGTGCTATTGGTTGTAGGTTGCTGCTGGTAGCAGGGATCCTCCAATTTTTTGTGGCATGACCTATCTTTTGGCATTTGTGGCATTTTACCGTACAAGCACCATTGTGATGAAGCTTGCATCTGTTGCACTGTGGCTTTATACCTTGGTATCCATTGCCATTGGTTGCCGTATACACCTTAGGAGGTTCTTGTCGTTGGTTCTGCTGTTGACGATGAGGGTTCTTATTCTGGTGGTATTGTTGGTTGTTCCTGTTGTTGTTGTTGTGATGGTTGTTGTTGTTGTTGTGATGATTGTTGTTGCGATGGCCGTTGTTATAGTGATCGTGGTTCTGATAGTGGGTGATTCTCCTGTTATCACTCTTTCTTTTGATTTCGTTGCACTTGACTTCACGGTCCAGAAGTTTCTGTGCTAACTCCATTGCGACTTCTAGTGATGGTGGGTTGGATGTTGTGACGTTTCCTTCGATGCTTCGGGGAAGACCCTCAAAATACTTCTCCAGAGTTTTCTCTAAATCTAGCGCGATAGAAGGACACAATGCTTTGAGTTCATGAAATCTCCTATTGTAAGTTTTGAGGTCGATCCCTTTGACTGTAAGGACATGGAACTCATCTTCCAACTTCCTTAGTTCAGATCGAGGACAGTACTTCTTTAGGATTTTGGCCTTGAACTCCTCCCAAGAGAGTCGGTATGCTGCTTCGGTACCTAAGGTTTGGGTTGTAGCGGTCCACCAAGATAGAGCGTCATCCATTAAGGTTCCTGTGGCGAATGTGACCCTGTTGTTTTCTGAGCATCCACTCCTTTGGAATACCGTTTCGCATCTCTCGTACCAATGGGCGAGTTTGGTTACTCCCTCAGTACCCATGAAGTAAGTTGGCTGACAAGCCGTGAAGTCTTTATAGGTACATTGGCGAGGTGCGGGGGCAACATTCCTTGCCGGTTGCGCGTTAGTAGCTGCTTGTTCGGCTAAGGCTGCATTGATTCCATCGGTGATTGCTTGTTGAATTTCTGCCGGGGTCATGGTTGCTGCTGGGGTAGCGGTAGTGGTTCTCTTAGGTGCCATCTTCCTAAAAATGAGAGTATATGTTCAGAATTTCCATAATAACCATCTTGTGTTAGACTACTTAGTAACATCAATAGGTTCAAAGTTATAATAGTGTCACATATATCACGATGCAATATACGATATCATAACACATATGAAAATAAAGTAAACATAACATCATTGATTAAATTGTCGTTTTGAGTCTACACCACTTATTCATTCTTGTTGATATATCTCCAGGATATTAAATACAAGTTATTGTTGTGATGTGTGTGAAGCTATGCCGACAATCTATGGTTTTCTAGGGTTTTCCTTGGTTGTCATCAAGACGGCGTTGTAGTTCCTGAATTTTGGCGGCCATGGTTTCTATGATTTGGTCTCGGTCTCTCTCTCTAGCTTGTGCTTCTTGCTGTGCACGTCGCAGAGACATGACTTGGGCTCTTGTGGTGTCGAGAGCTTGATCGATGTCACACATGATGTCCCTGCTTATAGTGTTAGCAGAACAAAGTAATCCGATGAATTCCATTGCTTCACCAAAGTAGGTATTTAGTTGTTCCATCATGGCTCCCATCTTTAGGTGTTCCATCACAAGTTGTTCTATCTCAGCTGACATGACTTCCACTTGTTCATTAGGGATGTTGTTTACCAAGGTGGCTATGGCGTCTAACCTGTCCTCATGTCTTACTAACCTAGCTGCCAAGAGTGGTATGGTGCGGTGGATGGGTTCTCTAGTGACCGGAAGGATCCTGGATGCAGCAACTGATGAACCTTCACCAAGTTCCTTGTTGGTGGGGGTACCTTCTTGAGATCTCCAATACTTAAGGATTGGTAGTAGGAATGACCATTTGCGAGTATTGACTCGCTTACGAGCCCTACTGTGGTGGTTGGTTCTTGCATGATAATAAGGATCTGAGGAGGTAGGACGAATCTGATAAGTCCTTTGTCTGTAAGGCAGAGGAGCAGTGCGAGTGGTTACAGGTGATGGACTGTTGATTGTCACTGGTACAGTAGTAGTCTGGTGATAAAATATACTAGGTAGTATCACTGGTTCTGCAGATGGAGCAATTTCCTTTTTCCATTCAGTATCATCACAGATGTCTTTTTCTTCAGCATATGAAGGAACTTTTCCAGCAGTTGCTGGTTCATAAGGCTGGAATGGAGGAGTTTGCCTACTGCGTCTTATTGGACCAGATGATGCTTGAGGTGAAGTCTTAGAGTTAAAGGATTGCTGACTTTCCTTATTTTTGTCCGTTGTAGGTGACACAGACATAGGAGTTGGAGCAGGAGTTGGTATAATAGGTGTAGAGCTCTCAGTTTCCGAATCCGATAACAAAACAATGAAGCTGGGTTTGGAAGACATGGTACTGTAATAATCCCGATTAGTAAACATAGTTATTAGTCATAATCATAACATGTAAGCATATATCAAGTTATATAAGTAAGAAATAATGAGAAGTAATATTTCTACCGTATGTTGGAATGTAGGCACGGAGGGCATGAAGTGGTATTTTGTAAAAATGGTCCGTTTAAAGTGTAGTTATAGTCCAATGTTTAAAAACATCTGGTTCTCTATAACCGTGGCTCTGAATCCCAATCTGTAACACCCCCAAAAGTTGTCAATAACAGCGGAAGACTTAACAATGACAGCGGAAGACTTTCGGGGTATTACTTCAAGGATCTTTGTCACAATCATAGTAAACGACACAAAGTGACGTATTAAAGTTTAATTTATTTCAAAATACCAAATATCCAGGGTACATGACATTTCATAAGTTAAGAACATGTTTTATTCTGAAAGAAAAATAAGTAGTTTATCATAGTCCATGCTATGTTTTTGCCCACTCCGTGCCTTCAAGATCCATCTTGTTTAGTTACCTGAGATAAACATGCTAAAGTCAACATAAAGTTGAGTGATATTCATAGGTTTAAGTTTAAGAGTTTGAATCACAAGTTAGAGAATGTATTGCAATCATATGCAATCAATAAGTTTAAAATCAATGTTCTTGTTATTGCCTTAAGCTCATGACACTCAACGATTAACAGCCAATCATAAACACGAATTATGACGGTAAGTAATAGGCCCCCAAGATAGGTATTTGTCAATAACCTATTATAAGAACAATAAAGTGCGCCTGGTGTTTTCTCTAACAACCAAACGAGGATTGTTAATCACTAATAGTACTATCCACATTTATTTACGTTTACCCTGCAAGTGATTAAGGTTCATGATTCGAGGGACTTTTGACAATAGTAACTTTAAGCAAATAACATTGGCCTGACGGTATTACAATACCCGGTATAAAAGACTTGTGTTCGAGTTTTAAGCATGTATCCCCCCCACGGGAAAATAGTTAAAGAGTGGGCTATGAACTCACCTTAGTAGTAGATGTGGTAGTTTCGTAAACTCAACGATGTTATGCAACGGCTTCACACACAACCTAAAATATAATGTAAGTTTCAGTTGATAGTCTAAATCTGGTTTTTATCGCGAATGTTAGATATTTAATTATGAACGAATCTCGTGTTTGTTTAAATGCCTAAAGTTCAAAAACAAAGTTATATATTTATATAACTTGTAAGTACAATGATCGATTATCGATGTAAAATAAATCAATGTTTGTAGTGTTTGTGACTTATAAAAGAAAATGAATGTATCGTTAAAAGAAATAAATAATATATCGTTGTATCGTTTAATTATAGTCATGAATTATATAACATATAAATATAAGTTAAGTTTATAAAAGTTTTATATTAAATATGTGTTTATATATATAAAACATTAATATTATTTTTATAAAATAATATTTACGGAAAATCCTTTAAGTTTTACCAATTTACACTTTTAACCCTAACGACATAGATTTTACACCGTTAGTCCAAAATTAATTATTGTTTCATTTTAGGTCCAAGAGTATCCTTATTAGCAATATTTACCCACAATCTTCTAAAATTACAGTTTATTACTCAAAAAAATCAGTTTTGACAGTTTTTACCCTAAGTTTCCCATTTTGGCAGTTTTAGTCCTCGGTTATGAAAATTTTGCAAAGTTAGTCCAATTTTTACCAAGTTCAAAACTTAACATTTTTACTTTTTCAATAAGCTCAGTATATTCTAAATAACTTATTTAAACTGCTTATTAGCTTAATAATCACTTATTTTTACTATTGGGCCTTAACGAGACTATTACAAGGCCCATTAACAAATTGAGGTCCATTGGGCTTACGAGAGGTTTGGGCCTAGACTTGGGCTCATTTTAGGAGTCTAAAAATGTTATGAAAAAGTTTATGGGACCAGCTTATCGTTATAGCTTATTGGGCTTAATATAAGCCCACGTTATATTTAAAAGATTTTATAAAACTGATTTGGTAGCTACGAAAAGGGTTGGGCAAATAGCTTAAACAAGTTTATAGGTTTGAATGAAAAGTGTTTCCCAATTGTCTACCAAGGTGTCAATGAGGTCGAAGCATAAAAATAGTAGGTCATGAGTTGAAATAGAGTTTAACGAGATCAAAGTGTTTGGCCAAAACCATTTATCAAAACTGTTACAACACTTAGAATATTTCTAAGTGTTTTCCTTTTATACGTATGGGTCATGTGGTCATAAAATGTGTCGAGCTAAGTGGTTAAACGTTATATTTATGTTCAAAACTTAATGTAACCTGTTTGTTAACGTATTGAATAAATGGAATGTCGAATAATTTATGTGTGTTACGTTTTATATGACGAAAATAAATAAGCAAAGTAAACATGCAAAATCATTATTAACGAAATGAAAAATAGGAGGAAAGGTTCCATGTTCTCACCTCACCACTAGGGGTGGAGTTTTCTTAACGTATGGTTCAAGTTGGTACGAGGGATCAAGGTAGATTGGTTCACGTCTCAGCAGTGGTTCAAGACAAACAACGATGGCTCCTTGGGTTCACTTGTGCAACTCGTACGCTTGGCAAATGGTTCGTCCCAACTCGATACTAACACTTCACGTATAGTAGTTTTTGGTATGTTTTGAGGGTGTGAGATATACTGAAAACGTACTAGGGAGTTTATAGGAGACTTGTGAGGGTTCAAGACAAGAGAAAAGAGCCAATATACTTATGTGTTGTCTCGCTAATGTGGTGTGGCACCAAAGTGTTGCCCAATCGAGAGCTAGCAACAAGAGATTTGTGTAAGAGAGATCTCCAATCATTCCTGACATTCTACTATTTGCATAGTGTTCGATTTGAGGCAATTGGTGAGGTTGGGTGGTGCAAAGGAATGTATTGCCACGTTTTGGAATTTTTGTATACATGGTTTGTGCAATTTACTTTGGTCAAAATTTAGGTAGCAAACGAGTGAGATAGGGAGTAATGTTTATCATTCTCCATTGTTTTCTTGGTGGTGAAACGAGTGGTGTAAAAACGTGCATAGGTCGTGTGTCGAAATCAAAAGAAATAGGGTGTGTTTTGGAGGTGTCGTGGCTGGAAACAAAAGAAAGAAAAAAATAAATAAGGGTGGCGTTTGGGCTTGTAAAGCCCTTTGGGCTTGTGTTTGGTTTCAGCCCAGCAAGAAAGAAAAGAAAGAAAGATATTAAGGGTCCGTTTAGTGTAGCAGTTGGGTTTAATGGCCCAATGGGTCACGAGGGCCCATGTAATATTAGTGGGTAGTCTCGAGAATTTCAAGGGTTGGGTTACGGTCCAATTATTAGTGGGTAGTCTCGAGAATTTTCGTAGGCTCCGGGAATATATAAATATTGTTTGGTAAATAAACGAAACGTATATTTATAAAAATATAAACGTTTAAATATATTCGCGATAATTTAGACTATCTAGGTTTGTGTGCAAGCATCGTTTCTAGGCAAATGATAAATCACAATTTACCGTTGTGATTTATATAACAAGTCTAATATATAAAAAAAAAATTGTCACACGTAAAAGTGGGTATTTAAATAACGTAATAACTTATATGTATTTACTAACCGTTTGGGAAAATTACGAGAGGCTAAAATTTTCCTGTCACAAGGGGTGTTTGGGTCAAGGATCTACAAGTTTCATACTTGAACTTTCCCTCGTAATCTCATATTCAAAATCTGCAGAGTCTGACGGCATCAGCCCGTTAGGCGTGACGGCGTCAGGACTGTCTGATGTCCCATCTTGCTTTCAATATATTTCCTAACCTC
Organism: Artemisia annua; assembly: GCA_014162995.1. Lineage (NCBI taxonomy): Eukaryota > Viridiplantae > Streptophyta > Magnoliopsida > Asterales > Asteraceae > Artemisia > Artemisia annua. The sequence goes on from LBNU01022605.1 coordinate 32,507, forward strand.
CCTCGCTCTTCTTGCTTTGTTTCAGGACATGAGTAAGCGATCTAGGAGCCGCAGGGATGGGTCATCTAGGGCCCCCCAAGTTAGTTTGGCAGATACGGTGAGAAGTTGGAGTATTTTTTATGGTAATGAGGCAACCGCCAAGCACCACGAACTGCGCAACCATGACATCGACCATGGTGCCATCATTGATTGGAATTTCTTGGCTAACAGTGGTCTTGAGGAAGCCTTTGTTAATAGCATATGGACTGATGACTTCACAGGTCCACAATGGTTGAGCTTGTTTAGGTTGCATGAGCAGGTGTACGATGCGCTTGTGCGTGAGTTTTTGGCTACTTATAACTTTGATGTTGGGGCAGCTAGGGATGATGTGGGGGCCACATCGGTTTACTTTAGGCTAGGAGGGGAGGACCGTTCTTGTTCTGTTCTTGAGTTGGGTTGGAGATTGGGTCTTTATGGCCAACACGAGGCGACCCAAGGGGTCTTCATAGCTAGTTTGAGTCAGGGGATGACCGTCAAGGATGACATGAGGAGTGCACTATTTTGGCCTACTATTGGAGCTGGAGTGTATGCGTCTGGGGTTACTACGGCCTCTGCTATTAGGGACCCAAGGGTTAGGCTAGCCCATCGGTGTATTTCATTCACCCTGTCAGGGAGGCATAGTTCCCAGCATAGGATCACCCTTTTGGACCTCTTCTTCTTGCACACGATCTTCTCCCAGGAGGCTTTCTGCAACATCACATTTTGGGTGGCTAGTTACCTCCAAGGTGCGGTCGGGGAGAGGAGCAATGACAAGATCTACAGGGGGATGTTCATCACCAAGCTAGCTAGGTCATACAGGGTCTTGACACCTGAGATTAGGGACTATCTGGGCTCATCGGGAGTCTGTAGGGTGGTCAGGGTCAGATCCCTGAAGCAGATGAACGTGGTGATGGAGTTAGCTGGGGGACAGTATGCTTGGTGGGCACCTAGACAGGCTGCAGCTGGTGGTGACGATGATGAGGAGGAAGATGCACCACATCAGCAGCATGGGGGGTATGAGGCCGGGACCGCTGACTACTACCGGCACATGAGTCAGGGAGACTGGCAGGCTCACCAGGGAGCTTGGATGGGTCAGGTTGACACTTGGAGGACCAGGGTTGATAACAGGTTCGACTGGATGTATGATCACACTATTCGACAGATGCAGCATTTATCTACACGTGATCAGTTGGACCCTCACCTGCAGATTGACCCTTTCCCTGGACGTGAGCAGGACTACCCACCCTACGGGTACTATGGACATCTCCCATATGGCTACGACTACCGCCAGGGTCCCCCACCTCAGTGATTGTATGATTTGGTTTTATGATGTTTGAACAATTTAATCTTTAGATGTATGATTCTGAACAATTTGGCATGTAATAGTTTAGGATTCGGCCTCTGTTGGCCTTTATAACTCTGGTGACATTTGGTTCTATTTAATTGCATGTTTGATTTTCCTCGTCTTGAGTGTTGGTTTATTTGTTTTGTTGTATTGTTTGTCTTTTTGTTTGTTTGATTTCATTTGATTCCGTATGTAAGTTATTTTTCTTGTTATTGATTCATGCTTCAAACTAACTTGTGAAAATGCTTTATTTTGTTTTTAACTTCATCTTAACTACATATAAAGGTATTTTGCAAAAGATAAGTGTAAAGGAAATCTAAATCGGTTTATAAGAACGAATGAACATGAATCATAACAATGTAAATTAACATACATATTAGTATTTGTTCGAGTCAAATGCTTGTATCGAGTCATAATGAATTTTTGCAGGAATTCCAGGAAGAAAGATCTATTTTTTCCAGAAATTTTCCGGAAACTTAACATGAGAATTCTGTAAGATCATTTCTGACGGCGTCAGGCATTACAACCTGACGGCGTCAGGCAGTAATTTTCTGCAATTTTTGAAAGTTTTGTTTTTCTTCCGGAAACATAAAAAGTTTTGTTAATTCTCTAACTTATAATCTCCAGGAATTCTACAAAAATATTCATTCCACAAGCATTATATCCTATTATAGATTATACCGTTGATGTTATGCGAGGTTGGCCTTTATTCTTTTTCAGGTTAACAGGTTATTTTGGACAAGAAAATGATTCTATATTTCGAAAGGGAAGCTTTGAGCGTTCATTTTCTTGGAAAAAGATCTAACCATGTTACCTCACTATCCACACCAAACAAATCAGGGGAGTATTTTGTTTCATTCTTTCATTTTATTTTCTTTTACATCTTTTATGTGAACATTGGGGACAATGTTCGGTTTAAGTGTAAGGGGGTAAATGAAGACGCCTTAGAGAATGCAATGCGCTTGATTTTTGTTTGTTTGATAGTAAATTTGCAATTAAACCAAGAGAAATATTTGTTAGGGCAATTTTAGCGCCAATTTAAAATTTTTTACAACATTTAGAAGCGAAACTTTGGTCTTAATGAGCGTCTCATGGATAGGAAATTATATGACTAGCACAAAACCATACCACTAAAAAATATTTCCACCCCAAATATGTGAGGTTCGCCCCTAGAATTGGTAGGAAAAGCATCCATTTTTTATGCTATGATGTGTGTACCGGTAGAACTTAGATTCTAGAACTTTCGTTAGGACCATCTCAAATCCACAAGTGAGACTACATTCGTGTAGTTAAGATCTACTACATGATAAGAGGCATTAGGATTAACCCTTTGTTTTACACCCGTGTTTTTGTTATAATTACATTGACTTCATTGGTCAAGTAATTCTCCCACACCCTTTGCGTTGTACCCATTTTTGGTACACGATACGCCTAGTACACCCCTCATAGCCTATCTTTTCGTTTCGACCTTTGAGCATCTTACTCAAAGTGAGAATTTGTTAACACCCCACTTAAATGTACACCCAAATCGCCTTAGCCTACCTTGTATGCACTCACCTTTAGTGCATTATTGTGACAACATTTGTTAAACCCTTTGTTAATTATCTAATTGATTACATGGTTGCTAAGTCGAGTCATATCCTTGTACATATTGTTTTGGGACGATTGAGACTCATGGGTAAAGTACTAGTGTAATGGAGTAATGGGGAAGAACAACATTATTACCCCATATGTGCTAAATATCTTAAAAGTACTCCAAGTTTTTTGATTATCTTAATTCGAGTCATTAGAATAGTAATTGTAAAGTTATGTAAAAGTTCAAGTGTAAGGGGAGAACCGAGGCCCCTATGATGTATTATTTTGGATGGTAGGGCAAGAATGTATGCAAAAAAAAAAAGAAAAAAAATCGAAAAATCAAGAAAAATACAAAAAAAATTAGAAAAAGAAAAGTAGACAAAACATACGGACTACCATCCCGTTTCTTTTATGTTTGTCTATGTTTTTGTTATTTCATTTTTAGCTTAAGATTGAGTTGAGTCTTGGCTTAGCAACATTGTATAGTGCATGTATTTGATCATGATAATTAACTCGCCACCAGTAAAATACCCTTTATTCCAACCAAACCGTGTTTATCATATCCCTACACCTTACATTACAACCCTTTGGAAAGCCCTCTTTGATAGTTTATCTTAGGTGCTTACGCCTAGTGGAGGAGTAATTGATCCTCTCCCAAGCCTATGGTAATCTATTTGCTATGACAGGTAGTGAGAGATATTTTTCGTTTTCATTTATGAGATATAATTCTATGACACTTGAGAGATGAGAGTATCCAAACACGATTTGTGAGGTGCTAGTGTATGATTTCCGTGCTTATTATGATTAGGGTCGAGTAACTATTTGTTGTAATTACTTTTATATTTGTGTTAAATGACCCCTAACTCATATTTTGATTGGAATAAAAGCATATTTGCTTGAGGACAAGCAAATCCCAAGTGTAAGGGTATTTGATAAGACGAAAAGTGTACCCGTTTTAAGGGGTCATTTAAGCCCTAATTCGAGTAAATGTGATCAAATATTGCCCTAAATCGTTCCTTTTGTCATTTTAGGTACTTTTGAGAAGAATTCTGGAAAACATGCCAAATTGGACGTTTTTGGAGCATAAAAGTGAAGAAAACGACAAAGTCTCAAAAGAAGCTGGATTTCCTTCCTGACGGCGTCAGAGTCACAAGGTGACGCCGTCAACCAATGTTGACGAAGGAGTGGAATCAGATTACACTAGACGCCCTATGAAGAAAACAAGATGTTTACACTTGACGGCGTCAGGTGTTAAAAGGTGTAGGCCGTCAGGTGTTAACTTAAAGAGTGACGGCCCAGAGCAAATTAAAGAGTGACGGTGTCAGAAGTAGATCTAGGCCATCCAAGAACCCTAATGGCGGCGAGCTGACGGCGTCAGAACCCAAAACCTGACGCCGTCAGAATGTAAAATCTATATATACTTTTCTATTTTTCATTCATTGTGTGTGGAACTTTTGGTGCAACTTTGGGCAAAACCCTAAAGACAAATTTGGCTATATTTTTAAGGGTTTTTCACCCTTGAATCCTTCATGTTCAATTAAAGATTAGTCCTCACTTAAATTAATCAATATGTCTATGCGTTGGTTAATTACATCTTATGCTTGTCTTTCAATTAACATGCTAGGCTAGATTTTTCTTGTGTTTGCTTAGATCTAATGAAACCTAACTATTAATTATTGGTTGATTGGTGTGTTATTACTTGTCTTGGATGAACATTCCATCGATCTTAGGCTTAAGAAAACTGGCTAAACTCCTATACGGTAACATGCTTGAACGTCTTAAGAAACATGTAACTAATGCATACTAGGTTATTAAGGTAGTATTTAATGCATGAGCCACTATTTACAATCCCTATGATTGGGTGCTTTACGCATCGTTGTAGGAGGAGATAAGAGCTCATAGAATTGGGGAGATATGTACGCCACCCCATGAATTGTTAAGGAATACACCCGTCATCCACGCAATTAATACACATACCAATTAACCGGTAAAAGATAGTTAGGGAGTAAGGAAATCTAAGTAAACACATTTGTCTCCATATAAGTTTTCACAACCACATAGCTTTAGTTATTTTATTTTTATTGCAATAGTAGTTTTTGGGTTAGTTGACTAGCAACTAATTCCGCCCACTCCTTCAAACCGGAGATTTTACTTGCTTTTATAAAAATATAAAAATACAAAAATAATCTTCCTTCACCCTTAGACCTATTAGAGTAGTTTTTCAATCCTAACGAACACTATTCCATGTGAGAGAACGATCAATCCCCCGTACTTGCCACTACACTATACTACACCGATCAGGTACACTGCCTGGTGGGATTGCAAGCTTCTCAAGATCCCTTGAGAGGTAAAACCTGTTGCATGGTCGCAATCCCACGTCATCATGGGTCTGATACCCGACCTCCTATGTTGGATAGGACAGACTATGAATCATGGGCTCAACGAATTCGACTCTATTGCTTGGGAAAGGAGAATGGAATCAACATACTCAAATCGATTGATAAAGGACCATTTCAGTTGGGTACTCTTAGAGATACCATCGCTGCTACTGACGATCAACCTGCACTCCTTGGGAATCCTAGAAATCGAACCTATGATGATCTTACTGAAGAAGAGAAGAAGCGTTATGATGCTGACATCAGGGCTTCTAATATTATCATTCAAGGACTTCCCAAAGACGTGTACAAACTCATCAACTTCAACACGGAAGCCAAAGCGGTATGGGACAATGTCAAAATGCTTCTGGCTGGATCCGAATTAACCAAAGAAGATCGGGAATCCCAATTGTATGATGAGTTTGAGCATTTTAAGCAGAATCCTGGTGAAAGCATCACTGACTACTATGTCAGGTTTCACAAGCTTGTGAATGATATGAGAATCATTAAGATGACAATGCCGAACATTTAGCTGAACTCGAAGTTTGTGAACAACATGGCACCAGAATGGGATAGGTTTGTGACAGCGGTGAAGCTCAACAAAGGACTGAGAGATACCAACCATGAACAACTTTATGCATATCTCCAACAACATGAGAAACATGCTAACTATGATCGTATGATGAGGGAAAAACTCAATCCAACTCCTAACCCTAGTGATGGAAATTCACTGTTAGGAATACGATTTTTCATAAGAAAGATTCGGTCACCCAATATGATTAAGCATTGTTTAGCTCGTAGTAGTTATAATAGTTATTAGTTCGTTGATTAGAAGTAGTTAGTATTCGTGGAGTCGGGTCGGGTCTTTACCCACTGTCAGCCCAATCCACAGCCCAAGTGGCAAAACCTTGTACATATAAAATCCCTCTCCATCCTTGGAGAGGGTTGAACCTTCCTTAATCTATTTTCTTTTTTTTTGGTTTCTTTCTCTCCCTAAGGTTCCACTCTCTCTCTCTCTTTCTCTCTCTAAACTTTCATCTTCTTCTTTCTTTCTTTCATTATTTCTTTCTTTCTTTCTTTCTTTCTTATTAATTCGATCCATAACCACAAAGAACCATACATGTTATATTATTAGTATTCTACAATTGGTATCAAGAGCCAAGGTTTCATCTTTGGGATAGTGTTTGCTCGATTCTTAAGATTAGTTTTGTGTTTTTTTTGGTTCGTATAGTTTATCTTGTACTTCCTCATTCGAGCTTTTGCTTGTGGTTAATCTTGTTGTTAGTTGGTACTTTTGGATTTATATTAGTTGATGGGGCTATATTTAGTGACTTGCTGGTGGATTTCATTAGTTTAAGTGGTGGTTCTGGGTTAATTCGAGTTGGTTTTTGATGATGTTCTTGATAGAGGTTTGCTAGTTTCTTGGCAGAGGTTTGCTCAATATCGAGAATAAGACGAAAAAGGACGATAGTGACATTTCTGTCAAGTAGTAGCGGTTTTCTCATTTTAGCGGTTTTCTCATTTTAGCGTTTTTCTCATTTAGGCGGTTTTCTCATTTAGGCGGTTTTCTCAAGTTAGCAGTTAGATATTAAGTTAGCGGTTAGCAAACAAGATACATAATCGTTAAGGAATCTTCTAAAGATAATTTCACCATCAGCACAAGCAGTATCAAGTCCACTAAATCATCTCTTGTGGAACAAAGACCCATTGAATATCAATACTAGAAACATAACGAAACATAAAGTTAATCGACCTCAGCTTGTGTTCATCTTGAATCCTTTAAGATTCACATGTTTGTGAACAAGAACCATCATAGATCTTGGCAATATTCGAAAAGAAAGAAAAACAGATAACCTGAGTTTTCATCCCTCTTTTATTCGGTATAAATTATAACGGTATCACAAGATTAATTGGTAAAATAAAAGAAACTAAATAGATCTCAGACTCGTATTAGGCAATATACCAAAATTTTTAAAAGATTTATACACGATTTACCATCACAGATCTTTTACGAAGTATATACTTCTTTTGATGTTCGAACCATAAAAGGAAGACAAAACTAAATCGTTTCATCTCCCCTTCTCATTGGGATAAACAAAACAAATAAAGAATTATTAATAACGATCTCAGACTTCTCCTTTTTTGTTACATAGATTCGTTCAATGACAAAACCAAAAGAGATTTAATATTCGAAACTTACAAAGAAAGAAAAAGAACAATAGTGTTCCTCTCCTTCTTCCGTTTCATGTACTGAAAAAGATCATTATACCTGCCTCGTTTTATCTTGTACGCTGTTTGTGATCTAGATCTAAAAGGATACAGATAAGGGACGAATTTCTGTTGGATATGGTGGCTGCGTGTTTGGGTGAAAACAGAAAGAAGAATTGGTGCCTGCGTTTGTGTGTGGGATAAGTAGGTTTAAGGTTACAAAAGATTAGGGCATAAGGTGTTTAAGTGGTGTTATATATAACTGGGAAATTAGGGTTGGGTTTAACTATTGGACTTCATTCTTTCGTCATTGGGCCTGCCATATATCTCGTGTGGGCTATTTAACTCAACAAGGGACGTGTATTTGTGTTAACCTCCATACTGTTACATACATATATTCTTGGTTAACTTTGATGTTATGTGATAATTTTGGCAATAACTTTTGGGATCACGATTTGTTGTTTGAGCTTCAAGAATTCGAGATTGAGAACTATTTTGGGTTGAGATAGTGTCGGGTTGATTGGATATAATTTCGAGGTTTATTCGGACTTCGTGATTGGTTATTATTTTGAGTTGAGGATATTCGGGCTCGTTTGGAGTTAATTCTTGAGCGAGTTGTTCTGTGAAATTCAACGATTTACGAAGACTCACTTTACAACTCAATCTCACTTCTTTATTGTCTCCTTCGATATTTCACGGTTTTTTCTTGATTTTGTAAAATCCCGCGAAAGAATCCATTTCTCGGTTTAAATCATAGAATTGTAAAATCCCGTGCGTGTTCACAATCATGTCTACTAATTCAGATCCTGCCATCTCCGAGATACTCAAACTGTATGACGTAAATGATAAACCTAAGACCTCCAACTCTGCACAACTGATTATCGTATCTGATTTGGATATTGCTAATATGGAATCTTCGTGCTCAGAATCGCAAGAGTCAGATGTTCTTCAGCCACTAAAATTGCTTGATAAGGCAAAGGAAAGTCGCATTGAATGTTTCTGACTACTTCATTCACACCTCTCAGCACTTTTAGAGGGAACTGGTTTCAAAAGGGGATTCGAACGTGCATTTGAAACACTCTTTGGTCAAGATGTTCAGACTTTCACAGACATAATGATTCTTTACTTAGATCAATTACAACAACAACTTGAGCAAGAAGAATCTTCTAAAATTGGATCCATGGCTGCTCTTTGTGTGATTGACAAACAACTCCAAGTGTTCTTTGATTCAAAATTCACTCTAGAGTATGACCATTACAGTGAGATGACTAAAAGGTGCTTTGCTGATCACACGGGAATTGAGGTTGACACGTTCAGAGAAACACTCATCCAACTCATGGGTGATGTTAAGGCGTTCATTGAGGAAAGAGCATAACACAGACGTTTGGATGACGACAAAGTAAAGGGATCTCTGGTAAAATCATGTGATGGTATTGACGATCCGGGTAAAGCTATGGATGTTGGGTTAGGTGTCATGATGTGTAAAGGATCAGAGACTGATAAGCTTGACACTACCAGCAGTTCAGTGACTCTAGTCACCCATGGCATGGATGCTGATTTTAGACCGGTTAATGAACAAATGTCATGTGCTGAGGTACCCTTAACTGTTCAACAAAATGTGCTCTCTAATGAACGTCAGCATACTGATCAAATCAAACTCAATTATGACACAAATTTGTTGGAAAAGACTGATAGCAATACCATGTCTAATTCAAAAAATATGAGTCATAAAGGGGGAGAAAGTGATCAGGATGCTGAACGTGATGGTTTGTTAAGTTCTGTGTTTACGGCTGATGTTTTTAAATCAAATGATATGGTTGATAAAGAAGTTTTTAATGAACTTTCAAAAAGATTTTTACAGCTTGAAAAACATTGTATTTCTCTTGGAATTGCAATGCAACAAAAGGAAGAAAGTCTTCAGATTAACCAACCATGCAAAAATCCGGAACTTCCTGCTTTCCGTGAATTCTTTATGATTAATGATTTGAAAACTCAGCTAGAAACAAAGAACTTGACAATCAAAAACCTGAAAAAACGTATTACTGAGTTGTGTGATATGTGTAATGAAGTTAAGGCTAAACATGACTGTGCTGTTATTGAATTGGAACAAAATGTGGCTAAGTTACTTGTGGAAAATAAGTCTTTGAAAGTGAATTGTAAAAATCTTAACGAGACAATCATAGAAATGAGAACTAAGACGTTAGAACAAACAACTTCTTTCATTGCCCAAAATGATGAATTCAAAGCTCATTTTCAGAAAATGGGTTTCACTGTTACATCATTGAAAAATGAGCTAAGAAAAGCAACAGGAAACAGTGTGAACACTAAGTTTGCAAAACCATCAATCTTGGGGAAACCATTTTTACAATCAAATAGAAACCAATCAGTTGTTAGACAACCGACTGCGTTTAGATCTGAATGACCAAAGCTTTCAAAAACACGGTTTGCCTCCCAAGTTGATGAGGAACAAGTTTTGACAAAACCAGTCACTCCACATTATTTGCCTAAGACTATTGCTTCTAGTTATGCTAAACCTCAACATGTAGCCACTCCTGCTCTCAGCTCCTCTAGGATTAGTTCGAAAATTGTGTCAAAACCAAGCATTAAGATTCAAAGCACTTATGATATAAATGACTTGCACAAGAAATATGATCTAGAAAAAGCTAGGAAAAGGGCACTACTTCATAAGGATGGTATCTTAGGTTCACAACCTTGTATGATGCCTCCTAGGTTATTGAGGAACACTACTAAGATTCAACCGGATAAATCTGGATTTGTAGTAAGTCATCCACCATGCATATGAAGCAAAACGAACCTAACACTCCTCCTAGGTGGTTACAAACTGCTAAATCAGTAGAGACTAGGAATAACGTTAAGTATTCCACTATGCATAAGACACTTAGCAATCCTAGATCTTGCCAAAGGTGGATGCCAACTGGTAGAATTTTTAAGAACGTCGGACTTAAGTGGTTTACCTACCGGAAAGTTGCTCACTAATGGGAATACCATGGTTGATCGTGAAACCCCTAAGGGTTTGGATACTGTTGTCACTAACCCATATATATGCAATCAAGTTTGTGATGTGCAGGTAGTCCTTACTCAGTTGCAGGTACATCAATCATTCACTATATGAGAAAACTCAAAGTCTGGAGGCCTAAAGCTATCATTTCTCTAGCTTCACGAGTTTTGGAATGTCGATTTTGATGCATGTGCTTTAATGACGTCTGAATACATCAGTCCAGGCCTCGTTCTTCAATGACTATGACGTTTGAACACCTCAGTTCAAGCCTCGGTCCTCAATGTCTACATTATGGTGTTTGCTGACAACACTTCAGGCCCCGTTCATCAATGAAAAGAAAGGTGTGTGATTCAGTGTGCCTTATCTTCGGAAGAAGAGAAATCTACTTGGTTTTGATCATCTTCAACAACATGCTTCATGCTTTCTCCATGTTCGTTCATTCATCAAGTGGATCTACCTATCTTTGATCGAATTCTTATACACTTGGTCAATCAAAAATTACAACCTTGTTTGCAATTTTTGAGGGGAAGAAGGGTGAATGAAATACATGATTGATAGTATTTTTATTCACTTTCTACATGATGATTGATGCTTGAAGTATGGTCATTCGACTCTTCTCCGACACCTAATGCTCCATTTACTAAGGATGACTGGGATTTATGTTTGATGAATACTTCCAAGCTTCAACGTATGTTGATCTCTAGTTTCTGAAGCTCCTTCTTCGGATTCTGTTGGCTCTTGGTTCATCTTCTTCCATCTACATTATTCAAGATGCACCATCTTAAAGTATGTCTCAGACTACTCATGAAACCCAATCTTCAGTTATTCCTCAAGGTGTTGATGATGACTATCATGATATTTGAAGCTGCACATGAATAATGATCCGTCTTCTGGTACTCCTTTCCCAAAACAGGACTCTGAAGAATCCCTTCTTCACGGATTGTTGTTCCTTCTAATGTGCACTCGGTAAATCAACCACAAGAATATAAAGAAAAATGTCGGCTAAGAATTTGGAAATGGAATGTATAGTGATCACAGTGCTTATTTGGTATTATTTATTTGAGATTGAAGTGAAATTTCACGGGTGAGTGTACTTAGTATCTTGATGATCCTTGTTCGAGCTTTTAATCTCTACACTGACGAAGACTTGGGTATCTAGTTATTTTGGTAATTCTTCTCTTCTATTACCACAAAATAACTATCACATTCAGTGTCACAACTCACACGGAGTTGTCGATAATCAAGAGGTGATGTACGTATTATACTTGATGGTTGGTTGGTTGAAGAGTATAAAGTACCTAGGGATTCGATGTTGCATGAAGTCTCTACACCGCTCTTTGTCATACATTGGTGCAAGTTTAAGTCACAAGAACGGGGAATTCTACTTCATTTTCAAGTTGGGAATATCGAGTATACTTCACAAAGTGGTCATAGCAATAGCCGATTGAATATAAGGGTTGATAATGATAGTCAAAGAGTGATCCTGTAGCAGTTGATTCTCACAGGATACATCTAAGCAAATGTTGTTCTTCTCACAAAATTTCAAGTTATTGTGCAAAAATGTGTTGTTGATTCTGAGGTATCAAAACCAACAAGGGAGAAAAGAGACATACATCTGAATGCATAAAGAGTACACGTGATGAACTTAATACGTCGTCATAATTGACGTTATGCCGGGAAGACAAATGTCATAACCGCAGAGACAATCAGTGTTTTAACTCGTTCTTTTGGAGTATTATTCCAACTACGTGGGGGAAGAGATGTAAGAAACAGTTTCTGATGATAAAAGAGGTACAAGTGTGCTTCGGGTTTTTGAGCTTCATATAATGAGACTGATTGCATCATTTCAACTACTTGGGGGAAGTGGTCTCTGGATACTTGTGGTACGCATTACTTCAGCCTTCAGCTGGAAGAAAGATGAGAAGAACTATTCAAGCGTGAGATGATACGTTGCTGAGGTACCAAAGCTTCATAAGGAGGAGGCTAAAATTCGACAATTTGGTGGTGCCTAGTGATTAACTCAGCTGTGAGATTCTAGTGATTTGTTAACTACTTGCGCTTGGTGAATTGTTGTAACTTAAGTCGTTTTGATTAGTCTGATTGTAATTTGACGTTATGAGTTAATCCTTACGACTTGACTCATTACGATCGGATCTATTGTAACTTGACTTGTCGCGACTTGACACTTAGTGCAAATTGTAACTTATCCAAGATCTCACTCTAAGTCTAACTCACATATTACATCTTTTGGTTTCTTTTGTAAACTTTAGTAAAATCCCGGGAGAGAATCGATCTCTCGGTTTAAGTCATAAGAGTTGTAAAATCCCGTTTAAGATTATATCATGGCAACTACGGCCCCACACTATCATTCAGGAGCCTCAAAAGCTTTGGTGGCAAAAGTTAAAGTGATGTTGACTTCAAACTTCTACAACGTACTGTACGATACTCTCTATGTGGTACTCATGACAACAGCTTCTTAAACTAATCAGGGATCACTCAGGGCTCGAGAATTTCGTGAATAAGTTTATCAGGATAATTAGATTCGGGTACTACCATTTTGACAATCAAGATCTGGAAAGGTTAAAAGCTTAAGCAGTTTTTGAATTCCTCGTTGGTTATGCTTCAGATCTTAGGGATACCGAATCTACAACAGACGAACCCAACGAATCTTGGAAACCATTCACATCACATTCTATGAGCTGACTGAGCCTATGGCTTCTGCACAGATCAGTGTAGGACCCGCGTCTAAACTTTTGTCTTCTGAACCAACCAGTTCAGTTATTGTACAGTATCCCACTCCTGCATGTACCTTATGTACCATCTACCGAAAGGAGTTGGAGATCTTGGCTAATCAAATGGTTGATGAATACTTTGAGCCGCAAATTGGTGATACACCGGTACCACCATCAATCGCAACTCAAGTACCAAACAATCCAAAATGGTTCATCTTGTCCTGTTTCAATAGCTCAAGACGCTCCATCAGCAAGTCATTCATCAACATCATCATACTTTCAATTTCCTTCCGTACATCAAGGCACTGCAGTCGACGATTCTTTTGAAGTAAATCCATCTGCTCCACCTGGTGTTGCTCCGTTTTAAAACACATTTGCTCCTGAATCTTCATCTAAGGCTTCTTCTTCAGGAGATATTAACACAAGCACATCAGTCTCCTACCCACAACCACAAAATCTTCACTATAATGGGAATCCTTCTCAACCAGTGTCCACACGAAGTGATCTGAACAAACATGCCTTGTGGTGCTTTTGTAATTCCATACTATCCCAAGTCGAGCCTAAAGATTTTAAGATTGTCATATCAGACGAATGTTGGACTAATGCGATAAAAGAAGAAAGACACGTATTCTATCAACTTTAAGTATGGGAATTGGCACCATCTCCAGACTGTGCAATGATTATTGCTCTAAGATGGATCCTTAAAGTGAAATCTGAGGAGCATGATGAAGTTCTGAATACAAGGCTAGGGTTGCTGCTAAGGGTTATCATCAAAAGTTCTCCAGTGTTGTAGTGGAACTTCACTTAGCAAGGACAGAGTTTCAGCTGGTAGATTTCTTCACTAAGGCACTTCTTGGAGAACGGTTTCGATTTATTCTCCAGCAACTTGGTTTGGAGAGTCTTATGCCAGTATCACTCAAAAGTCTTCAGGAAGAGAATGAGGAGTAATGGATTCGCTTCAAATGTCCTTGAATATAATATAAAACCCAGAAAAGAAAAATACAAAAACATAAAACCTATAAAAACCATAAAAATCAGTAAAACCAGAAAATACCAAAAATATAGTTTGTCTTAAAGCATGTCTTCTGGCACCGATAACATTTACGGTCCTAGAAATGTAATTCAATAATGACACGGGTCTTTAAATGAAGTTCGAACAGAAGTTCAAAAAGTTTTCCAAAACATGCCTATATGGTTTGCTATTACTTCATATAGCAACCCGATTTTCAAAAATGAGGAAAACGCGTCACCATTTTGACATCATTAAGACGATTGTTCCTAACAATGGATGAATTTCATCCGGGCATGGATTACTTTACATCCATGCACCTCCGAAATGTTGTACGCTTCAGTGCAACCTTTCTAGAAAAAGAAGAGAAGTCTTTTTTCATCCCAAAATCTCTCTCTTTTACAATTCTTCAAGAGAGATTTTGTGGTTTACAACGTGGCTATTGGACTTAAATTTTCACAAATACCTTGTCGCTCAACTTAATGACTACCAAACGTTAAATTGAAAACGGGTCATTAATTGAGGGGGAGCGTATTTGCTCAAAATTTCTGCACCTTTAAAAACTTTGTGCACCAGCAGCAGTGATAAACAAAAAGTGTCTCAAAAACAGTAAACGTTTAAAACTTTTATCACATTTCTCTCCAAAGTTTCTTCTAAAAACATTTAAATCAATTGGGATCACAAAATCTCAAAAGATTTGAAATTTTATGATCGGGGGAGAGAGAATGTGATTTAAATAAGATATCTGATTTAAATGTGATGTTTTTGGACTTAAAAGGTTCGCTCTCCCGTATGTGTTAAAATTTTTGGAGTTTTTGAATTTTAATCAAAGCACATATTGAGGGGGAGCAAGTGAATAAATGGTGAATAAACGATCTCGAATGTAAGCTCACCCGTATGTGCCAAAGTTTTTAAAAACTTTCAAATTGAATCAATCAATGTACACATATTAAGGGGGGGCAAGTGGCTAAGAGTCTTTAGCGTGTTTTTACAATAACAAGTAGAAATCGTGAATTGCTTATGACTCAGAATTTGACTCATGAATTGACGAAACATGAAAAGTCGTGAATCGAAAAGACTAGTCCTGTCCGGGTAATAATTTCAAGCTGGTCTAACCAGTGATGTAAACGTGTCTCGAAGAGGACTGGTCTAAGTAGAAAGTACCGTTTCGAGAAACTCTTCTTAGATGTATACTTTGACGGGTCTAACTTCCGTTTTAAGGAATGTTAACAACCTCAAGTTAGTTATTAGGGCTAGTTATCACCTAAAAGCTGATAATGGATCCCTTTAACTAAGAAACGTAAACGTGTCCCTATGCGTCTATTGAGAGCAGATCAATTCAAATAAGTGCAACTCACCCCGACATGTGCAAATTTCTTTCTTTACCTATGAGCACATGTTAAGGGGGAGCATTTGAAAAATGATAAAACTCTCAAAGTGTTAACAAAATGTGTTTCTTAATCATAAACACTTTGAGAGAATTTTCAATGATTTGGTTATATGGCGATTGTGGAAAGATACCAAAAGACCGACCACTTTAATTTAATGCATGGAGTTATAAGGATGGTAAGGTTAGGTATATGTTCCCATGATCCACCAGAACCGGAGGGATCTTCCCAGGGACAATCCAATAGATAGATTAGAAGTCCTTAGGAATGATTTAAAAAAAGGAGAAAAGTGAGAAAGGGAAGAGTGCCGACTGAGATTGAGCTAGGACTCGAACAAAACCCAACAAGGTTCTAGTAATGAAGTCTCGGTAAGCACTGAAGGGGTTGAAGAATTAAAAAGAAATGAAATGAGAAAGGGTGAAAAGAAATAGCCCTCCAATTATTCAACCTTAGGGCAAAAACCGGGTTCAATTCATATGCTACTGATTGTTACTAAGTTAACATCGGTATTGAAGAAAAGACGTCATGGACCCAGTGACGCACTGCACTAAACCTTCCAGCCACTCAAGTTCTCTTAAAAGAGCTTGTTTCATTCTCACGGGGAATCGGTGTTAACTATCGACTTGTCTCTTAGAGCTAGTTGATATTAAAACAGGAGACCCCTCCCTAGTCTCCGCATAGGATAACCAAATGTGCACTTATCGAGTCTAGAGCCAAGAGAAGCATCAAAAAGATCTCATAGGAACACTTGATACTTCTACACTGGTGGTTCAACATTAAGGACACCAGGTGTAATATTTTGAGTCCTACGCAGATCTTAGCAATCTGCCAAGAACACTTATGAGGGAATATACACATGTATTTCCCAATGATTGAGTGGAAACTCCTGCCAGGGTCGACATCAAACAGCCCTGACAGCAGGTTACTTCGGTAATCTCTTGTGGATTACGCTTAGTGTTTGTGGTGGTGTTCCAAATGGTCTATAGTCGTGGGGTGATCTCCAGCGACTCACCTAATCGTTGGTGTACTTCGGTATGTCAGTGAAAGCCCTTTCGGGGGCATCCGATTAGGAACGGCCTTAGTAAGGATTAGAGAAAGTCTTCACACTATGTTGTTGACGATCTCGAAGTCCGAACTTGTAAGTGTCGGTATGTTTATTACTAACTAAGTTTTATGCAGCTCAACATACCAAACTTATCATCATCACCACCATCACTCTAGTTCCACATGCTCATACCAACACCTAAAAGGAGCCGTCAGAACCATTCAACCATGGAGATTCACTCAGCAAAGATGCATGGGCATGTTGGAAAGGCGTATTCCCACAAGAGACTAAGAGGTTGACGATTGATGCTGTTGCTGGAAAGATGCCGATTCATCACCTCATGCTCACACTTCAACATCAAATCTAAAGAAATCATGATCATGAAATGGGCTTCGACTATGCTTCCACAACTCTGATGCAGAAGATCATGATCCAGAAAAGTGTGAGCATGACAACACAAAAGACAACCACAACATCACGAAGAGACTCTTCCACTCAAAGATGACTTGAAGCTAAATATTTGAATGATGAGCAAAAGAGCAAAGTCAAAGATCATCCTATACATCAAGGAAGTCATCTTGAGTCCGGTGCTGAAAGCACAAAGTCAATCAATGAAGAATCAACAACTACGAGCTACAAAAGTATCTACAAAGATCTCAATGCAAGAATTCAAGATTTAATTTCAGGGTGACCTCCCTTAGGGGAGATTGTTAGGAATATGATTTTTCATAAGAAAGATTCGGTCACCCCAAATATGATTAAGCATTGTTTAGCTCGTAGTAGTTATAATAGTTATTAGTTCGTAGATTAGAAGTAGTTAGTATTCGTGGAGTCGGGTCGGGTCTTTACCCACTGTCAGCCCAATCCACAGCCTGATCTATTTGTTTGAATTCGTCACAAATACATGCACAGATTACCTGAAACGCAAATTATACACAAACCGATCAATTAAATAGACTATGGATAAATTCTAACAACAAGAACTACTTACACGAAAGATCAAGTGTATTGAACAAAACAAAGCAGGCATCTCTTATAAATACAAATAGCATCAAACACAAGAAATGGCAGTCGAGAAAACACCAGTCGATTACAGGTTTGATACACGCACATCTATCTGTCGGATTTCATCACAATACCTCAAACACACAAAATAAGCTATTTGATCTATTTTTTTATTTCATCACAGATAAAACACACACGGTACCTCAGCCACCAAATATAAACATTGATTACAAGTCTTTTTTTGATGAAATTAAACAATTAGATAACCAAATATGAAAACAGCAAGAACTACCTACACAATTATAAGATGAAGTTCAATAAACAAAACACAGCATGAATCTCGTTAAAATAGACACAAACACACAAATACACTTGCAGTAACAAATACGCAGATTGATACTATGATCAAACAATTACAGGTTCGATACACAGAAATCTATCTGTTTAATTTCATGACATATATGCACTTACAGTACCTCAAAGACACAAAATACGTATACTGAACACAATATACGCAGACTACACACATATTAGAAATAAAGATCAACGGACTACAATTTGTATACACACAACCTCATGATACTTCCTATGATGATTTATTTTATCCAATTTTTTTATTATTTCTTCACAAAATACACGCACCTTATCTCAAATGCAAAATATATATACACGTTGATCAATTTGTGACAAGATCAAACAAACAGATCAAATAAATCACAATGCCGATACATTAAAAGAACAAAAACTATAAAACTATGTGCACGATAACATCAAGTTCAATAATACAGAACAAATGAAACATCACGAGAAATGAATTAAACACAAGAAATGGCGAAAAACAATAAAATTACGAAATTTTAGTCTAGTCAGATTCTTACAGTAACAAATCGGTCAGATAAATCAGATTATTGGCACACATAAATAGCAAGAACCACCGAAACAGTCATATCACGTTCAAGAAACATTACACAACAAGAGTCTGTTATAAATAAACGAACTTCTCCACAACAACATCACGAAAACGAATCAAACACACGAAATATCAGTAAGTCAATAACTAATACAATTTCGCATAGATATTGATCAGCTTCTTACCGAAATAAATAAGTCAAAAAAATCAGAATACGATACATAACAAGGAAACATAACAACATCAAGTTCAAGAAACACTATGCAACAAAAATCTTTAAAAAGACATCACGAGAAACGAATCAAACGAAATTATGATAAAAGTACACTTTCATATTGATTACCAGTCAATGAGATACTTACCAAAGATCCTCTGATAGCAGAGATCAGAAGTCGGATCACTACCAGGTTTCAGTAACGATTTAGGCAACTCCTGATTCGGTTCTTCGATTTTCGCCTTTGCGTTTGTTGATTTTTTGTTTTTGTTCAACTTTTTTCAGAGTGATTTTAGTGTTGAAGAGGAAATGGTGATGATACAGGTTTATATAGCTATCTCAGTTGAGAAAAAATAAGGCGGGAAAAACTGTTATGGATGGGATAACTGATATTGACTAAAATTTATATAGCTAGCTCAGTTGAGAAACTAAAGTAAATTTACTTCTTATGATATAATAGTCAAATTATTACTATAACTTCCCTTGTGTAATGTGTTTTTTTTTACAAACGAGTACCCAAATCAGTTATGCTGACATGGCATGCTAACAAACTAACTGCTCATGTATATAAATTAGTATAGCTAATTAAGCATTTGCCAACAATATTGAATTCACTGCAAGTCAATGTAAACCAAATATTACACGGCCACCACCATGTTTTAGCACAAACGCATATTCACATGTCGTTCATGGATGTCCTCCAGATTTCCTTGCTACTGGTTACTACAAATTTCACTTGAGCCTCATGATTATTTTTTGTTTTTTTTTTTTTTTNTAATTAAGATAATCCTTATCTTAAAGCTAAAAATAAGGAATCCTAATTATACTAGAACTTGACTTGTAGTTATCCATAAGCTCGGATCTACTTGGACTGCACTTATGCTCGTGCCTTATGAACTACTCATTAGCTCGAGTAGACATTAGACCAACAAAGCCCCATGATGAGCCTCATGATTATGTAGCTGGAAGGCAGACCACAACGAAAAAGATTGCAACTTTCTCGAAAAGGTGTTGTGCTCTTTTTTTCATTTAGAATTTACTCTTTTTTCCTGGTCGTTCATGTACCGTCACCGATGGTGCAGTTGTGTTTCTGATGATTCTTTCAGCTCATGCTTGTAGTTCTTAACAGGCTACGGAACTAAAAAATAAGCGTGGCATACGTCATAAGTTTATTTGGGTCGGGTTATTCAGTTTTCGAATTCTTATTTAAGTCAATTTGAATAGCCAAATCCCTTATTAGGGTTGATTTTCCAGTGTAGCTCTTACATTTTGTTTGGTGAAAAAGTGAAATATATTACTCCAAAACAATATATATGTACAGTTACAACTCTGTAAACTTTTATAGTTGCGGCTATTATTAAAAACAAACAACTAGCAAGCAGCTACAAGATGTGGATCATCGGGTTTTCTAACCACGACCAATTGATACAAAAAAAATTTATTCCTAGCCGTAACCCATTCGAAGGAGTGTAACACCACTAAATCAAATAAAGGAACTCTTCCATCTTTGTAGAGCCGAAATCATGTTGTTTCTAAATTTCCAAAGCACCCATATAGAAGTCTGGACAATCGCCTCCGGTAATTGTTTCCTTTCAAGCCGAGAATTACAAGAATCAACCCATTCGAATAACTCAATGATCGAACTATACATCGGAGGGGCCATATCTATCCACCTGAAAATATTCTCCCAAACGTGCGTGGCAACATCACAATGAACGAAAACGTGGGAAACGTCTTACCTCGATATTACACATCGGGCATAGAGATGAAGGCAAGTCAATTCCTCTCATGACTAAATTAATTCTCGTAGGTAACCTGTCAAGACGTACACGCCAAATCAAAATATTTACTTTAATAGGCACTAGACGAGACCATCTCGTCGGTCTGTCTCCTTCGTCCAGAAGGTGATCATCCAGAGTTCGGCGAGTGCCGGCCACAGAGAATTGAATACCCCATCCGGATCTAGCTCCCACGACCATTTATCTTCTGAATCTACGAGATGAATCTGACCGATCAAGCTTTCCATAGTTTGCAATTGGGAGCCTGTTCTACTTTCAGGTCGGATATTGCTAGACCAATCCCAAACCCAATTGTCCGCAACTCGTCTATCTGCAATCAAGCATGGTTTATTAACCTCCAACAATTTTGCTAGACCAATCACAGAGTGAGGAATGAGCTGTTGCATGTGCATGTTGACAACAACTTTGCTTGTCTTTCCACGTATTACTCCCTTTTTGATTAATAAGAGTCTCGTTAAGACCAGCATGAACGCCATGAATACTCTTTATAAAGCAAATCAATATTAAAAGAAAATCAATAAGAGTGTTCGTGTCGGTAGGGAATCTCCACCTCCATTTATAAAGCAAATCAGTATTAAAAGCCCGTAAACTTCGTATTCCGATACCTCCTTTCTCTTTTGTATTTAGCACTTTATTACATGCAATCCATGACATCTTCTTTTCTGTTTCATCACCACCCCAAAAGAATTGGGCTCGCATACTTTCCATTTTCTTCAAAACACAATATGGAGCCTTAAACAATGACATGTACGTAGTGGACACCGAGACTACCACAACAAATTTAATAAGAGAAAGATGACTTCCCAACGATAGTAATTTAACTTTCCAACCTCCAAGTTTCTTTTTGAAACGATGATCAACACCTCCCAATTGACTTTCCGGTTCATTTTGTTGCCTACCGACAATCCCAAGTATGTAAAAGGAATTGTAGCTGCTGAGCAACTGGTTCCAACAGCGATCTGTTCAACCTGTTGAATACTAGAGTTGACGCCATATATCTTAGATTTGTGAAGATTAATTTTAAGACCTGAAATCAAGTAGAAACAATTAAGGATATATATAAGATTAGAGACCACATCCTCGTTTCCAACTCAAATAGGGCGATAAAAGCCGTGAGCTATTGCATCCTCAAACGCCACATGTAACCCCTCGATCGCTATAATAAACAAGTAAAGCAATAATGGATCTCCTTGCCGAAGCCCTCTCTGAATATCGAATTCCTTCGTTGGACTTCCGTTAATAAGAACTGAAGCACTAGAAGACGTCAAACATCCTCTGATCCAAGAGTATACCACTTGTTGAAGCCCATGAATCCCAACATTTGATGGAGATACTCCCAACCAACCGAATCAAACGCCTTTTCAAAATCAACTTTGAATATCATTCATTTTTTACGTTTTTTAGAGTACCAAAGGCCTTTTCGTTTCGTGACTTCTTGAGTTCTTTCACATGCATCTTCACAAAAGCAACGACTTCCTTCAAAGTGGACATACATTAAGTTATAAATAGCTTTGGCAAGGGTCGTCTTTCCTATCCCATTTATACCACATATTCCAATCATGTTAACTTTATCTGACCCAACAAAGCGTGACATGCAACCATGCAAGGCTAATTTGTCCAAATGGAAATCTATGCCAACAAGGTTCTCACCAACATGCAAGGATCCGTCACATAATTTTTTGAGGATTTCTCTGGAAATGCAATCAATGAGCTTAGACTCATACCTGTTAACCATTAAAAAAAAAAAAAAAAAAAAAAAAAAAAAAAAAAAAAAAAAGGTGTTAAGCTTTAGTAATAAGGTGTTTGTGAAAAAACAGCAAACATAAAGTATGCATTTGTCATGTCCTGGATATTAAATCCAGATATATTAGCTTCCATGGATAAAGCTTCTTTCCATTTACCGACCTCTGCACTATTTGAAACTTCGTGGTTACGGAGCGCTTCTGCATAACTCCCTTCTTGTTTCCACCACATCAGGCTTGACGTCATAAAAATTACTCCATAATCTAAACCTCATTTTTGGGATATTCAATCTGCTTGCACTCAAGTGTTTTCACAAGCTCCCTTAAACACCATGATGAATAAGCATAATTCTTGGAGAAGATAACTATCAAAAACCTCGATCTTTCAATGGCTAAGTAGAGTTCTGGATATATCTTTTCTCCTTTAGGCAAGTCGTTGTCGTCTCAAAAAGCAATAATTCCTTTTTGCTTGAACCATGAGAAGGCACATTCATCTCTAGCACACGTGATTGATCCCCATTTTAACTTGGATTAGTTTTAAATGAACTTTGTGGGTGTGTTCCCTGTAAACCCTCACGAGACTTCACTCGTCCACTTAGGACACCAAGTGGTTTAAAAGGCTTTTTGCATATGCTAAATGCAACCGTGATTCCTACGAAAGTGAGTTAGGATTTTTATTTTTCTTTTTTAGGTTTTATACTTTTGGTAGTTGTGTGATTTCAGATATTTGAAGTTTGCTCATTAAGCAAAGTGAAGGCACGTTTTCCAACATGATCCTTCTATCATTTTCAAAAGCAAATTTCAGGAAATTTTTCGTTCCAATTCTACTTATCTCCTCTTTGTGGGGGGACGGGAGTAGAATTATAACTTGAACTTTATGTTGCCCCATTTTTCTAGTTTATTTTGAAAAATTATGCCACTTTTAAAACTTTTGACATGTTTTTCCGAACCTAACTAGAATAGACCTTAGCCGAGCACATTAACCCTTAATACCATGGTGAGGTTTAGCCTATTTCAGTTTCCCATGTTTTACCCCAAATCCACCAAAATTATAAGTGTGCCGGTAGTTTATAAACTTTAGAACTTGGCCTTTACATCCTTTTGAAACCATAAACGAGTAGTGTAGTGAGATTCCTTGATACATTTGGAAGAAACTTTTTAAAAAGACAGTATTTTAGGATTATCACCCAAATAGCCTATATGTGTGTGTTTATCGGTTAGCCACATCGACTAATCGACCCCCGTGTTAAACCCTTTGTTGCACTCACCTTTAGTGCAAGATACCCCTAGATACACCCTTTTTGAGCCTATCCTTTCGTTTATTACTATATTATTGTTTCGATACACTTATTCACCTTAGCCTACCGTGTAGCCTTGGTTTATGGCAGGGAAGTTGCCATGAAGTGGGAGTCAAAGGTCATTCAGTGTCCCGCATGGTTCCTACCTCAAATTCAATAATCCGATAAACCGACGAACCGAGTCGACCCGTTCAATCTGAAACCGCAAAAGAACCGATAACTGAAGAAATGGAAACCGGAAATCCGTGAAAAGATGATCCATGAAGTTTTTTCGGATATCTTCACCTCTAAAACTTACAAAAACATCATATTCCCACTGATGAGGAATGGATGTAATAGCCATTATCAATAATGAGATCGAATTGGGTTCACAAGTAAAGAAACTCAGAAACAGTAGGCATTATGAATAACAAAGATAGTGATTTTGCAATTATGAAATTCAAGTTGAACTACAAATGGCATTTCATCAACAATTCGTTTCACCAAAAATGTGACTATGTTTCATATTTTTGACGTTTTATCCCCCCAGAAATATTAAAACTACGTAATAAGTGATTTTGCAATTTAGTTACTGGACTACAATAACATCTAAGGTATAGACACGTTTCTAATTTTAAGTAAAAAATGGACAAAGTTAAACATATATGCATACGAGTGATACCTTGGGCTATATTTACCCAACCACAAACCTTAGCCTAAATTATAAATTGTTGGGTTATTCAAATAGTATGATCATAAATAACGAATCTCCTAATCACTTTTAATGATTTATATTTTATAATAATAACTTGCTTATAGACTCGTGGAATCCACAGGATTTTAGAGGGTTTTTGCATAAAAAAATTAAGTACGTGAATAAAGTAAGAAAAAACAACGAACGTACACGCTATCAGATTTTCTTATAACGGAATAATAAATTATAAATGAATGATAGTGTAAAATACAACACTTGTAAATATCTGTGTAATAAACGTTCATTGCCTCTTGATCTCCAATATGTTTGTCTTCAGAAGCAAATGTATATAGTGACCATTTCTAACACTTCAACAAAAGGTCCATTACGTGAACACCTGATAAGTTTAAAAATGTGTAAGTAAAAGCAGTTTGTGATTTATAATAAGTGTAAATAAGAAAAATGCCAACATGTAATATGTATAATGTACATACTTATTGACAGTTTGATCATGGACCTTGAAGAACTTCTTTATATACCACATTTACAGTAGTTTTTGATAGGTTGCCATCCGCATCTCAAACAACAACCTTCAAACTTTTTTGCTTCTGACACGTGAAAGAGCCACATATAGTTGTTCATGTGTGAAAATAGGATGTGGCAGATACAATCCTACTTTTGAAAGCGATTGCGCTTGACTCTTGTTTATTGTCATGACGAATGACACCGAAATGGACAAACATACCATACACCAAGGACTCGAAGACCAATCTCTAAAGCAACTCTTCTACTAATGGGACTTTCATATAGATGTACATCTGTCTATTATTCATCTTTCATGATTCAATTCTAGATTATGGCTCGACAAAGTTTGCATTTTGAAATTTTCGAAATGCTAAAGTCAGTTTAATAATTGGTCATGCAATGCTTGTGAGAAATAAGTAACAACGTACTTTTTAGTCTCATTGATTGATATGGCATACTTATGTACAATCACATAATTTTTCACCTAAAATATATGTGCTCTCTTTTCAACTATGGGCTATTTAAGCTAAAGGTTCATAAACGAAAATTGTTTGCACATGAGAGCAAGCGTCCAATAGAGTAATAATCATAAATTCATAGCTTCAACTCTCAAAAATCCCCTTACTTGATAGTTGAGACCATCTTAAAGGTTAATAGTCGTAAATAGTATGCATGAAACTACACGTAAATGCTATCAACACCCCGGTGTCATGAGAGAAATTAAAAAGACAAAAGAAATAATGAGGCACTAATACATTTAACACGGTAGTTTAATAGATCGAGTAAAAGGTTTTTAATCTTCACAAAAATACTCATATTCATCCTCACATGAACAAACATAGTCAAGGAACATTTCTTCGCCTGAATATCTCTTTTGCATTGCTTACTTTAGCCAGCTTCATTGAAACTGGTTTAATGAGCATCACCTTTTATGAGGTTAGCCTACAGTGATACATACAAACATGCGAAACATACGAAAGTGTACACCATATTACAACAATAAAACACAAGTTACCTCAAAAAAAAGTATTCAGTTAATTTACTATCCAAAAATAAGGACAAAAAACCATCAATTTTCACTCTTGAGGAGCACAACTATTTCAGAAACCTCGAGTGATGTTTCCCCTCAAAGAGCGATATTGCACACAAAATACTTCTACTTGTTTAAAGTTTAAAACATGATATAAAACATGTTTTTCCGTGAACGCCTAAAATAGTTATTAAAAAAGTAAAAATAAATAAAAAAAATAAAAATAAAAAAAATAATAAAGTCAAACTAAAATTCAATTGTCTACAAAGTATATGTAAAGTAAAAAAATGATATAAAACATGTCATTTATATAGTTATACATACATGTTGAACATTGACCGTGGACCTTGAAGTACTTCTTCGTAGACAATGTTTGTAGTACTTTTCGAGATAATATAATTGTCCTTGTGTGAAATTCGACGTGACAGATACAAACCAACTTTTGAAAGGGATTGAACATGGCTCATGTTCGTTGTCATAGCAAATAACATGAAAGGGACGTAATAACCATTATGACTAATGAGATCGAGCTGCATTCACAAGTAAAGAAATTCAGAAAGAGTGGGCATTATGAATAACAAAGATAGTGATTTTGCAATTATGAAAATCAAGTTGAACTACAAATGGCATTTCATCAACAATTCGTTTCACCAAAAATGTGACTATGTTTCATATTTTTGACGTTTTATCCCCCCAAAAATATTAAAACTACGTAATAAGTGATTTTGCAATTTAGTTACTGGACTACAATAACATCTAAGGCATAGACACGTTTCTAATTTTAAGTAAAAAATGGACAAAGTTAAACATATATGTGATACCTTGGGCTATATTTACCCAACCACAATACCTTAGCCTAAATTATAAATTGTTGGGTTATTCAAATAGTATGGTCAAAAATAACGAATCTCCTAATCACTTCTAATGAATAATAATGACGACGACGAGGACAAGATCTTTTTAAAAAGATAATCACATAGAATAGCAAGTTATAACTTACAACTTTACAAGATGAGCAAATACAAAATGAACAATATATAAAGTAAAATTGCTGGCATAAAGTTTTGGGTTAAGTGAGCTAGCCCATTGGATCGCTAATTATATAGTAATGTTAAAAATGAGACAATATCAAAAGTAGTTTGTAGTTTTGTATAAGAAGAAGACTTACAGTTTACCAATGGATTAAAGTTTTTGAGAGTGAAGTGTTACGTATGAAACTATGAATGAATGGAATCAAAATGGTAGCTCAAGTTACAAAAAATGTAAAGGCAACTCGGGTTGACTCAAAAGTCAATTTTACATGTCCAAATTGCACTTCTAGTCCCTTGGTTTTACATAATATGTTAATTTCTTGTATTAGGTTATATGTAATATTTTAAATAACCGTTTTACCCTTATTTTTTTAACCACTCTATTGACAACGAAAGATAAAATAGTCATTTTACATGAGTAAAATACACAAAAGTGACAAAATCCAAAAGTTTGCTGCTACAACTGAAAACTTTCTTTTTCAATGATTAAAGTTGACAAGTTGAAGACATTTTAAAGTGATTATCCCTTTCACTTATTCATGTCTAATATTTGTTGCACGAGTGCTAATCATATTACTCAAACACTCGACTAGCTCGACGTTATCTTTTAAAGTTCCCCAAGATGAGACTAGTGGTAGCAAATCTTTAATCTTTTAAGTTCTAACTGCAAAATGTCCAAACACGTCCTCCATCTTCCGCTAATTAAGTTGGCACAACAAATATTTGCTTGAGATTAGATTTGTTCTCTTCCAAACCTCCAAGTTGGCTTCATAATGTAGAGTGGAAATAGTTGCTTACATGCCCGCCTCTTTCAAAATCTCAAGATTTCGAAGCTAAACTGATGAGAAACTAGTAGGTTCTTGCTAATCTAAAAAACACAACCCTTACTGAGCTCATTATCAACAACCTTAATTAGGTCTCATGTAACTCAAACTAATTCAATTATTTAGCTTCGAGAAGATGGAAAACAAAAAAGAAAAAAGAATGTAAAAACTTTCAGCATTGTTGATCGATCATCTTATGCCACAATCAACATGAAGATGTAAGCAAATTGAATAATTACATGCAAGAGATACTAAAAAATACTGACAAGTCAATCATTTCTAAGTGGAAAATGTATTTAAGTTATTAATTTGATGAAAAGAAACTTTAATTAAACTATTCACAAAATTAAAATCAATGAATGAGAAAAAAATAAAAATAAATAACCAAAATGATCACCTAAACTTGGTTGTACTCAACGTCTCATCTAAATGCACTACAGGTGTTGAAAATAAGTTTACATCCAAAAAAAATCTGAACTTACTTCGGCTTGTGCAAGGTTCAAAAATACTCAAAATCAACCATTTAATAACAGATATTCAAGAGATCTAGAATTTACATAAAAGTTATGCATCAATGTTTGCAGTCGAAACTTGGACTCTCTTTGGTAATCGCATCTGCATGATCAGTAATAATTACAATCGAAATTTAATTAGGCTGTAAACATTTACTTGTTGCAACTAAAAGTAAAACATGAGCTCGTAAAAACTGACCTTTGATTTAGTTGTCCGCCATCCTGATGAGTTGGTTTCGGGAGGAACATATGCAAATTTCTCAAATGGATGTTGTTCAGGGCTTTTAGAAACACTCGTAACACTAGAGGGAGAGACTTCCTACAATGCGTTTTCATTAGAATGTCAAACAATGATTTATATAAATTATCATTTTAAACAATGGGTTTTCATTAAAATGTCAAACAACGATTTTTATAATTATCATTTTAAACAATGATTTTATATTGTTACGTTGTTTTATTATGTAAAATACCATAAAATGGGGCTATCCGATAACATATTTAACTATCATTTTTATTTTTCAAAAAAATGAGACTACCATTGTCGGTGTCTATTTTTTATGCATATATGTAACCTTCTAACATCTAAACCGCTTTGAAATTTTAAATAGCCTCAACAGCGAACAACCCCAATTGATGTTTGTGCTTGAAATAGGTTCAAAGGTTTTATGTAATCTGCTTTCATGCATTCTGTATGTACTTCATAAATAAACTAAGATGCACTTACTTACCTTGCTATTCATTGATGCTTCAATATTTTGAATTTCTAATCTATCAGAATAAAAGAGCAGCTGCAAAATAGGGCCAAAATTTAGAACACTTGACGGAAATGCCCTTCTAACAACTAATTCAATTTAGAACACTTGACGGAAATCTCCCAAATGTGTGAGCATACCTTGTTTAGAAACTGCACATTGGCTGAATCGGTTGCAACAACATGTAATCCAAGACAGCTGTCTTGATTACTGCAAAACGTGCAGAAAATTGTATTAAATACACAACCATCTTCTTTACTCCATATTCCTTGTCCAATACCACTTTCTGAAGTTCTTTCTAAAATTCTCCTATCAACCAATGAGATGTCAGATACCACAACGGGTACACTTGTGGGGCCCGCAGCTATTCCTTTCCAAATTGTTGCTAGATGCACCATAGATAATGACGTTACAGAACACGAAACCAAATAATTATTTTCCACTAGACCTAATGGATGTCTACAGAGTGAACAAGATATTTTTAATTCTTTTTGTGTAACATCACCACAAGTGGTAGAGGATGCCTCAGGTACATCCAAAATGCAGGATTGAGGGACACTAAACTTGTTTATTTCTTTAGGATCTGGAGAATCATACTGCTCCATTTTAACCGTCACAGAAGCGGACGCTTTTCTTCTTTTATGAACATGTGAATTAACACTTGAATATAGAGGGGATCTGTTATGAGATATCTGTTGTTTTTTAGGAGTAGTGAATGCAGAAGCAGAAGTGGAACAAGGGGAAGTAAATGAATGTGGTACTTGTTGATGTGGAAATTTTGTTTGGATTATGGTTGAATGAGTGAAGTCAACTTCAGAGACAGATTCGACAGTAGTAGAATAAGCTTCATTGAATGGTTCTTTCTTCATAATTAATGACTCACTGTAATTAGGGGTTTCCGCAACAACAGTTGGCACAAAATCATCATCAGATATATTTATTGATGGTGGCGATGAACACCTGCGTCAATATGCTAATTAGAATGTGAAGAGTAGATGTAAAAGTAAAACCGGTCAAAAACAAAAGATTCAGCTAGAAGAGGAATGGGTCAAATGGATCAAACAAGTTAAAAACTACCAATAATCTATTTTGGTTGTATATGACTTCCAAAATGTATTATTAAGGAAGTAGATGACTGTTATAGTAATATTGTTATACTAATAGACAATAACATTTGCGGGTTAATAAAGTTAACATGCCTGTTTTTGGTCTCCAAATCAATATAAGCTGCACCAGTGTTTTTTTCACTCTTGTTGGCTGACCTTTCTTCCGGACCTTTAGATTCTGTTTTGAGGAGGGAACAGTCATACTTTTTTGTTGGAACTGAACACTTGTTTATTTTAGTTGCTACTGGAGGTGCTGCAACACCATTTGACCCTTTTGGGTTGATTTTAGTTACTTTAGGGTTCTTGATTTCTGTAAAGCAGCTTTTTGACTCATCCACGTCAATGGGTTTAACATCACCCTGCTGCACAGAACTTGCTTTGCTCTCAACCTATTCTTCCATTGTTTTACAGAATGAGCAAACACGAGACCAATTGAAGTAAGACAAAATGAAGCATAGATTGTTAAGAAAAATATATATGGATTGAAAAGAACCTTGATGTCTCTGAAAAATGCTTTTAATCCCTCTAATGACTGACCAAAGTCGTCATATTGTCTAATCGAATTCCTTAACCATTTAGACAAGTATGCTAGATTTCTTTCTTGACGGAACCGCTCATCTGCTTGCAAAAATAACCATAATAAGGACTACCAAAAACTTACAAGAGCGCAAGAAGATACTAAATTATATTTCACCAAATAATAAAAGAATATACTTTTGATGTATACAATCTTCCGAAACCTTTTTTTTAGATTTAGATTGTTATGGC
The DNA here is from genome assembly GCA_014162995.1 of Artemisia annua. Taxonomy (NCBI): domain Eukaryota; kingdom Viridiplantae; phylum Streptophyta; class Magnoliopsida; order Asterales; family Asteraceae; genus Artemisia; species Artemisia annua. The sequence continues at coordinate 63,413 of LBNU01022605.1, forward strand.
AATAATTAGGTTTTAGTAACTTTATAATAAATACGTAATTTATAACATGACCAGATGATCCCTGCAGCAAGCTGCACGAAACCTTATATGCAGCAAAGGGTTAAAAACAGGCTGTGTTTATTGGACAAAAGTGATTGTGGGTCAACCAAACCAAGACTGACCCATTTTGACCCATACGGCCAACTCTAAGAAGACATCTATTTATATAAAGTCTAGAAGGATAGATAGTTTAGCAGCTAGTTGGATACTGATACAAATACTCAAAAAGGTTACCTAGAAAGATTATGGCTCCATAGTCCAGTCTGTGTCGGATGCAACGGCCTACACAAAAAAGAAGCATACTCTAAGAAAGCAATCAAACAAAAAATCATAACCATTACTTACTGATTAGGGGTGGGGGTACCTGCTGCCTGATTAAGTGCTCGAAAAGCTTGCTGACAGTACCACTCGTTGCCACTAAGAAGGCCTTTAGAAGATTTATATGTATCATTGTATTTCTTCTTTTCGGATACTTTAATATCATACCTGATGAAAGAAAATACCGACAATCAGCAAGATGTGAAAGACATGATATAATTTTCAAGTAGAGCATAATCACATCAAATCCTATCGAAAACAAAGTGTACTCTCCTAGGCAAGAAAGTGAAACTTACACATTTGGAAAAGGAATCCCAACAATTATCTGAGATTTTAAAGTGGTGGTCAAGGATTAACTGGGAAAGTTACCAATAACCAAGCTCTGAAATATTACTAAAACTTATTGTAATGAATATTTTCAATATTCTTAAGAAGCAACAAAGGATACAACCGCTCGAGCATTTTCATCTGAGAAGTCAATTCCTTCCGAGACCTGTACAGTCACATATCAACTTCAGAACATTTTACCCAAATTATAATTTAGATTTAGCAGGAAATCAAAATACCTTTCCTCGACAGACAGCTAGAAATGTAGCTCCCTTCTTAATATTCCCTTTGCTCGTTGTTGCACTACAACCACTTGCGTCCACTTTTTTACCCCTTCTCCTCCCAGTCGTGGTTGGTTTATTTCCTTGACGAATTGTATCATAATAATCTTTCAGAACATTCTCAAAGTCTTCTTGGGCTCCCCTTGGCTCTAACGATATAGTAAAAGCAAATATACAATTAGTACATCACCAAGAAGATATCACAGAAAAGAGAACAAGCAAATTTAAACTTCAACCCTGATTTCAAAAGAGCCATAAAAATATGACTTCACCAACAATATATGTTGTTTTTTTCGGTGTATAATATGTATGTCATAACATAACCTTCAAAGATTATAAAGTAGGATTAATCCTCACCAACACAAACAGGTTTCTGTGCATTTAAGCGTTTCCATTGACCTGTTTTAGACCAACGATTGCGTAATTTGTCCATAAGCTTATAGCTGGGGAAGAAAACTAAGCATCCACCAGGAACAACTTTGCATATTTCTTCCAAAGATGCGCCAAGTGCATCCTGTAGATAAAAACAATGACATCATACTTAAAACTTAGTTAAGACAAGTATTCGCATCTTTGTTTTTGTTATGAACTTACCTGGAAATCAAAGCTTTCTGATGTTTTGTAACTTGCATTCAGTGGATAATGATTGGGCCCACTGTGAATCACACCAGCCCATAACTGCAATGCAAAACTTAATAAGTAACATTAAAGAAGATACAGAATCAGTTATGCCAATAGAACAGAAATTAAAACCTAAGAAACTTTTCGATTACCTGTGAGTCCACATTAATAACATGTGGAGCCTCTAGAGAGGTTCCAAATTGAACCCCAAGTTCAGATTGGAAGGAACTCATTGGTGACAGGGTCCTGTCATCATATTAAAAAGAATTACAGGAATGACACAATCTAGACCACTAAAACAGCGTACAGCATAACCCATAGGCTCACAAATATCCAAAATGTTGGTGAAATGTATTTACAGACCACAAAATGTTAAATTGAACTTATAACGTGTGTAGAAGTAAAAGGTTTAAGATGAATGACTGGATGGCCATATATAATGATATTGAAAAACCAAATATCTCATACACCACATGATGTCGCTAACTCAGCAAAAAATTGTTGGAAGTTCAACCAGAGAAAATATGGATAAAAGGTAAATAAACTGATTGACAAAGAGAATCTGTTACCAAAAAAATAGATACACTATGTATGCATGCACTTACCCAGATGTTAAAATCACTGAAAGAGAAGCATCAGCCATGTTCTTGAACACAAGAGATGGATTTAAGCACCACAAACTGAAAGTACAGGGCAACTCCTCAGCAGCAAGTCCTGCTTATGACATCGGCTTATTAAGACATTTAACTATTGAATACTATTAAGATCATAACTTGATAACACTAACTCCATGAGTCCATGGTAAAGGCTAAAGACAGAACAATATACAGAGTTTCATAATCTTAAACCTAAACATGTGAGGCTAATTGTTTCCAAATAAATAGAGAAAAAACATTCCTATTAACAACTAACCAGCTTCACTTTTGATGGTCTGACATTGCAAGGCAAGCTGATACTCAGCAGCAAGTCCTGCTTATGACATCGGCTTATTAAGACATTTAACTATTGAATACTATTAAGATCATAACTTGATAACACTAACTCCATGAGTCCATGGTAAAGGGTAAAGTCAGAAGAATATACACGAGTTTCATAATCTTAAACCTAAACATGTGAGGCTAATTGTTTCCAAATAAATAGAGAAAAAACATTCCTATTAAAAACTAACCAGCTTCACTTTTGATGGTCTGACATTGCAAGGCAAGCTGATAATCGCATATGTGTATCCCGTTTTCAGAGAAAAAGTAGGTAAGCGAAGAAAAAAGACCTGTGGAATAAAAGAAAACAAAAAAGGATGCAATGAGATCCACAACTTTAACCTGGCTTAATGGAAAGCTTACAAGGATAAAGCATGAAAATAATATACCTTCTAATACCGTGCTGGCCATCCCACTTAAGTGATCAACCTCTGGGTCTGCATCTGCAGCAATTCTAATTGCCTGAAGAAGACAAATAATGCACCATTATTATGCTAATGTCAGCACCTAAATTTATGAAGAGCCGCTGTCATCTTCCTTTTTGAAAAGGAAACAAATGGCCAAATGTAGTTAGACATAATACAGTTTATTTCTACTTCCAAATTAATATTATGTCTGAATTTTCAAGGAAATGTGAGGCTGACTTATGTTATATATCTGTACTAGATGTTTAGAAAACACGAGGTCTTTATTAAAAATCAAAATAAATCTTTTTGGAAATGAAAGAATACTAGTTAGAGAGTGCAACTCAAAAAAATTACCTGTGTGGCACATTCTTGTAAGCTTGGGAAGCACTGCTTTGATATGCTTGCTTCTTCAAGTTCTCTTAAAGCTTTATCAGCAGTCCAACTAAAATATTTGGCACACACTATCAATTAAGTGCTCACGGTATACCTTTCATACACATACGTAGTATAATGCAATGGAGCAAATTTTTAATTTTGTACAGGCTAATGATGCATGCAATATTAGAAGCAATACATCCATACTGCTCTCTGGACATTAATGGACAAATTATGAATGTTAAGACAGTCAAGTCCCTCATATGTGCATAAGTGAATTCTAGCAAACGTTAACCGTCAACAAAACGCATACCCATTTTCATTTAACTAGTGTTATTTTTCTAATTGCTGTGTTGACTGAAATTGAACTTTCTCCTAATAGGCTTAGAACCTTGTAAGAAGCTAAATTTCGGAAACAAAAACTTAACAAGATTATGTCAATAAAAACTAACCATGATGCAGTATGTTGAAAACTATGCTTTCCCAAGGATTTTTTCCTCCGCCGAATCCAACTTATTATGCCCTGCCAAAATAAACAGCTATAAGTATATGTATTTATGCTGAAAAAGTGTGTGCAGTTACTATATAGAGAGATTAGCACCTCTATCATTTCATATAGAGGCTTATAAATCCCTAGTTGATCAGCTTCTGCAACTCGATCACTTTCACATAGATTATCCAGTTCCGTCTGTAGTTCTTTCATAGTTACAAAGAGAACAAAGAAATAATTAATACATATAGCTAAATGATAAAAATAATACGAGTAAGACAACACTTACGAAACAGAACATCTTCCTCAACATCTATACTACCGGCGTCCCGAGCTATGTCCTCTATATTACTGAAAATAAGTAGAAACAACTTATATAGGATATGTCGTGTGAGTGGTAAAATACAAATCTCAAAGTTCCAAACTTTTGGTATTTCCAGCATTATTTGATAATTTTAGGTTTACCACATGAAAATAAAATCATAACTCATAGTTCTTTAAAGAAATATTAGTTAGCAACAAATATCATTATTTAGTCTTTAAAAGATTATATTACTCACTGAGCTTCATCAAGAATAATAATGTTGCCTTTAACACTTATTTCCATTGCTTTCCGGATTTGAGGATTGATAATATAGTTGTATGGGCAAAAAACTATATCTGCCACTTCTGCCATGGCTTGTGCTCCAAAATATGAGCAACCTAATAATTAACACAAAATGTTATCCAACTAAGCAGTAAACAAACCTTGTTTAAAAGGATATAGAGTTAATGAAGATAAAAGACCAACCTTGTACCATTTCTCCAACTTTGACAAGATCTTCAATGTCATGGACTTCATAGCAGCCTCCTTTTCTGACAGACGGATGGGCCCTGATCTTGGGTGCATTCCTGTTAAATCTCACTGTTAAGGATAGTTTCTGACTGCATCCGCTTAAAAAAAACAATGTTGACATGAGAAACTCACACAAATTCTCTGCAACCGATCTTCTTTTTATCTGGCACCTTTATAAGTAGCTTACTGGAATACTAACATATATTAGAAGTGGCCAAGTGGAGAATATAGATGCTAATGTGTGTATTATACAGATATACCATTTTTCATCAATATTATCTTGCCCTCGAACATTACTATTTGTGCAGTAGCGTTTTCTAGATCCCTGAAAGATGACCCAGAAAAATCAAATAATTATAATTACATTCTCAGAGCTTATAGGACATGCCAATCAAGGTTTCTCATTAATTACAAAACTAAAGACCATTAGCCATAGGCAAACAGTCAAAAAGATCAAAGTTAAGACCAATAATAACACTTGAGACCGTTTGTCATTCATGAAGTCACTTAAAGATCTCTTCATTTTACATATCTAATTTAGTCAGACATATTGAAAAGAGCCGCGTCTTTTTTCATTAACACCTGAACGGGACAAAGAAATCTGATTCATTAAGCCTAGAGAAAAGATCTGATGCTATTTAAGTGTCATTTTACACATTAACTATTATTAGGGTACATATTTTACTGATAGATTAGTTAGATATTCTTAGTTCGTATTAGCTTTTCAGAATGTTAGATGGACATATACGTAAATTTAGCTCAAATTTCAACCAACTTGTGCAGTTCAGCATTTCCACATTCCGATATTCTTTTGATTTCCAGGCTCTTTTATATGGATTTTCATGGTTATATGTTCTGCCTTTATTGATTATTAATCATTTATAAGAACTTGGATGACTAAATTATATGTTAGGCCTGTTCTGCACAATTGTGCTTGACCGCTAAGTAGTGATGCCATTGAATTAGGAACAACATTTCAAACATACATATAAACAAGAAATCTTATCAAACAAGATAACGAACCAAAACTGCCATAGGCACATGGTAATTTGTTTTCCGGAATTCACCAATCACTTGACTAATCTGTGAATGTGTCCTCCTGCATAAACAACACATTACAAATGATTTATCATGTTTTATGTTTAGCAGAGATACATGATTACTGCATTTTACCATGAATTGTCAAAACTCGTATTTACATATGTTACATTATCAATTCCTATCCCATTACCACATTAAACATATCTTTTTACCAAACACCATTTCAGACTTAAGATCCATATAGCTAAAGAATCAACTTTTTCGTGAAATGAACAATTTCATAGAAATTGATTGATTATCGTTTTTATCTATATAAAGAGATTTCCTACTCATAATAGACTTCTACTTAAATTCAATCTTCAGATGCTGTACTGCAGATACCAGCAATGTACTTATAACTTAAAATCCAAACTTGTACTAAAACTATATCTGTGAACATACATAGAATCTCAAAAATGTTGAGCGGAATAGTCTTACGTGGCATAGTAGATGACAGGGCCTCTTTTCATCTTTTGCGCCATGCTGTTTGTATCAGAAAGAGTAGGCATCATGTTACCTGCGATTAATAGAAACAGGAAACTGGTGTTTAAATTATGTCGAATAATCACATATACGAAGATACAAAGTATGTCAAGATAGTTCACGACATTAATTATTAGAAAATATGACTAATCATCTTCAACAAAATGGAAACCCAACCCTTGTAGTACGTTGTCTTAAACAGGTCTTCACACTAAATATGGAAAAACGCGTTATTAAGCACTATAGAAAATAAGTATAGTACAAAAACACGACAGACGGTGCATTTACGAAAAATTATACAAAATGAGGAACACAATATTTTTGGACCAAGTGCATTTAGGAAAAATCGAGGTTTTTTACAAAAATTAACACCACGCCGTAACATTCCATGGGTGTCCCGGGACCCACCCTGGCTTCGTCCCTGTTCCCTTACATTTTAAAAACTTGTAGCAAATTTGGCACTTATTCTTTGGGTAACCATAGTTTCACACCTTTTGGACAACTAATCCCGGGTTTGAACCCACAAACTCAAACCAGGTAAAGCCCTCCCCTTTTTGGCCCTTCCTTAAAAACCATACATATTGTTATCATAAGAGTTCGCCATTTAGCAAAATTCACATATAATGCGAAAAACACTGGCCGAGTAATAATAACGCACATGTACTACAATTAACCAATTCAATCACATCAATTCATAAACTAATTACATTTCCCCCAATTTTTATACCTGAGGGGTCGGGTTCGGGAACGAAGCCACCACCATGCCCAATAGGATCAGCCATCGCTTCGGGATCCGCCTTGGAATGTGAAACACTCCCATAACCAGACTTAGCCTTATTATTCTTCTGCCAAGCAATAACAGAACACAGCAAAGACAGCGACTTCCCGGTACCAGTAGGCGACTCGAGTAACGCGTGGAAATGACCGTCTCGTTGGGCGCGATCGAGTGTGGCAATCACTCGGGTCATAAACGAGAGCTGGGAACCGTAGGGCTGGAATGGGAACTCGATCGGGATGCCACCGATGTTTGTTACGGTTGGTTTTCGGGGTTTCGATGATGAAGACATGTTTGTTGTTTTTTTTCTTTCAATGAGAGATGGATTTGGGTTTTAGGGTTTTTTTTTAATTTTAATTTGTAAGCGGGAAGTTTGTTTTTGGAGGGATTATTGAAATTGAAATTGACCGGATTTAATTTAATTAATGGTGGAAGGATTTTTATTTTTTTTAGGATAATCAATTCAAATTCTCTCCTCTAAGAAAGCAATGCTAAAATTATAAGATGTCTATATTAGTCATTTTATCTAATAAATTGTAAATTAATACACTAAGGAAAATAATAAAGGCCCCAACCCTATTGCTTCCTCTAAAAGTTCCGTTGCATAGTTGTAAGGCTAGTAGTAGTGGTGACTTGCGACGACCATGCCACATCAGTTTTCTTTTTTCGACGATCTGACAACAACCAAGTTGTCACAATGGCGACCAATTTAATTTATTATTATTTTATTATTTTTTTTAATTCAAATATTTTAAACAACAAATTTAAACTTTATTAAAAATAAAACATTACAATACTGATTAAAAACTTAAACTAATAAAACTTAAACATTACAATACTATTTAAACTAGTAATCTAACTTGTAGCGTGTCTTAAATGCTGCTTTAATATCCAAAAGTTCTTGTCGTTGTCGTGGGGGCAAATTTGGGTTGATTTTTGTATTGTAGAAAATCAAGTCTTGCTCCCGTTTTTATTGGGCCATGAATTCCATTTGCTGTCGTTGGAGCTAAATTTTCTCTCTTTTCAACTCCTCGGCTCGCCTTGCCCTTGCCTCTTGCATCTCCATGTCTTTTTCCTTCAACTTTAAGTATGACTCTTCTATGTCATTCTTTTTTCTCGGTTTTGACGGCTTGAACTTGAAAAAACTCTGAACTAATGAACTAACAAATGATGTTGGTGGATCATGAGAGGTCGAGGATGATTTCTTCTTGGCTGCGTCACGACCTTGTGGTCGTGATTCTCTAGTCTCTTCCTCCTCACCAGAATCATCCACGTTTTGGAAATTCAAATGACCTTTTGTTGACCCGAGGTAGTTTCCGAAACCTTTGATTTCTTCTGAATATTCGTTTGGAAAGCAGGCATCTCAATAACCTTCGAAGCATCATGATTCCTCAAAATTTTCCAAAATTCCTCAAATGTAAAATCATGACCATAAATCACACGGTATTCTCTAAGAGCTTTTGTGTAGTCGTCTGCATCATTCTCACCACTTCCGTGATTCTAGTTGATATTATCCATAATTGCACAAAATCCACCAACCCTACAAACGAACCCTATTCTTCCATTTGGAAAGAATCGAGACGTACGTTCTTTCTGAACCAGTTTCTTTTTCAAAGTACGCTATCACATCCTCCCAAAACCCATTCCTGTTGATAGCGTTTCCTCGCAAGGAATTTTCTGACACATGAGTCCAAGCTCTACAAAATGCGATCTCTTCCGCCTTTGTCCATGGTTCGGCCTTTTTGGTTGGTCCGGCCTTTTTGCCTTTGTCCTTCACCGTTGTAGCAAATCTCGAAGGCTTCTGTGGTATGACGGGTGACGTCTCTTCGACATCGTCATCGTCATCGCCTTCAACAGGCATGGAACCGTGGTACGAACCGTGACCCGAATCTTGCCCCATCGAAACATCTTGACTCGGATAGTTTTGAGTCAGGTATAGTTGAGTCGAATAGTCTTGCATAAAATCCTCCAAATTCATATCAAGATTAACACCATGAATCGGTGAAAACGCTTGATTCGGTTGGGAAGACTGCGAGAAATCCATGTTAGGATGATACGACGATCTACTTGGTGATTGGTGAAAATCCATATTAGGACGATACGGTAGGACATATGGACGATTAACGTAAAACGGGTTTTGATTTTGCTTCGGTTGTGGTAGTCGTGTTGGATATTCAAAAGCGGGTGCACGAAAGCAAATACCCGGATTTTGTAGTGGTCTTATACTGGTTAATTCAAAATTTGAATCCGGCGAGAAATTCAAATTCGGAGCATTTTGGGGTAGTCGGAATCGTTGGTTTTTTATGTGGGAGTTTTTTTTTTTTTTTTTACATGATGAATATTGATGAGAAGTTGTTTGAACTGTGTTTGAAATTGTGTGTTTAGAAGTGTGTTTTAGATTGGTATTTATAAGGTTGTAAAAGTGGTAAAGTTTAAAAAAAAGTTTTTTTTTAATGTCAAACGGTAATATTTTGTTGAAAATTGTGTGTATTGAACTCGGTCGTAAATCCGAACTAGTTCAACCCTTTCTCCCTCGACGACCGATAAAGATCAATCTTCCTCAATGGGTCGACCGATGAGAATCGACCACGACCGATCCAAGTCGACCGACCAATGCTACAAGCCTCATGCTTATCGGTTTCCTAATTGTCTGCTTATTTGAATTTCAAAAAAGTTTCTAATCACTTTTATTAAATCATCACTAGCCATTTGAAAATTCAGTAATACATTTTCTTCAATCGTATTGAACATTAGCCATTTGAGAACTCAGTAATACGCCATTCTCAAGTCATCCACGAAGGATCATATCATAAACATGACTAGTTTTCGACTATATAATTGAACTTATAACATAACTTGACTACTTCTTGGCTATTTCCAAATCTTGAGATAAACTATAGATACTCGGCTTTTGCCAAGTCTATATAACATATAATTATCGGCTATTTCCTAATCTTTATAAGCAAAACATATATCGGCTATTTCTGAAACTATACTAATAAACATGGTTCAACTATTACCAAAACTACATATAAACATACTAAATCATGTTTAACTACCAAAACATGAAATTGATCCGTTACTCACCTTTATACTCGGTTTAGGCTTTCCGCTTGCATCATGCGAGTACCTAAATATATAATCATAACATACTAACTTTTTAATAATTTCTACTAATCAGATACGTAATAACTCATGAACTAACTATTTGGCTATATGGGGTTTCTATGGCCTTGTGCCAAACACCCCCTAATTCTAAAAAACTAGTTCTTGATCAATTTGTGACAAGATCAAACAAACAGATCAAGTAAATCACAATACCAATACATTAAAAGAACAAAAACTATGTGCACGATAACATCAAGTTCAATAAATACAGAACAAATGAAACATCACAAGAAACGAAATAAATACGAGAAATGGCGAAAACCAATAAAATTTCGTAGAAATTTTGGTCTAGTCAGCTTCTTACAGTAACAAATCGGTCGAATAATCAGATTATCGACACATATAAACAGCAAGGACCACTGATGACATCAAATAATCTGACTTTCTAAGTATCATTTTCCCTTCTTTATTGACCATTTTAGCCTAATAATGTTACTATTATTGTCTTATTCCTTCGTGTTTCGTTTCAGGACCAGTAATAGAGTATGAAGTGACATTTGGACGAAGTTGGATTCATTACGGACAAAAACTAGACAAAGGGCTCCTACAACATGAAGACTACGGCGTAACTACATGATGATGTTACGTCGTAGCTTGATTATGACGTGGAATTATCTTCATATTCAAGACTACACCGTAACTAGTGATAATGTTACGGCGTAATGACGACTCCGTGGGAATTTAATGAAATTTATGAAGACTACGGCGTAACACTCCAAGACAACTATGACGTAGCTTGGTTATGGCGTAACTACTCAATTCAACTAGGCCGTAACTAGCTCTATGGATAAGATCAATTGAAGATAACACTAGCTACGGCTTAACTACTAATAGCATTACGCCGTAGCTCTTTCCTGCCTATAAATACAAGACGAATTTTCACCTTGAAGATCATCTCCCCTTTCCCAAACCTTTTTGGGGTTTGGGGAGAGCAACCACAGAAGAAGAAGCTAGGTTTAGAAGTTTGAAGATGGAAGTTCTCGTTCACTACAATCGTTTGTATTCGAGTTTCGATTCTCTTATGCTTTTCCAATAATCATTTGATGAATTCATTTTATTAATTCAAGTTTTTTTTAGTTATTTGTTCTCTTTTATTTTTTCATATACATATCTTCTTTGTCCATTCATTTATACTAGTTTTGGTAGTATTATAAGCTTGTTTGTATCTATTATGCTAGATTAAATTGAGTTGAACCCTCAGTTTATCTAGTAGGCCAGGAGAATTGACCATAGGACCCTAGTCTGGTAGATTGCAAGACTATGGTTGGGATGACAACTGACCATGGACCTTGTGTGCGAATTGACCATAGGATCACCTTACAAGTGGAGGTACTTAAGAAGTTTTAGAGATCTAAGATCCGAGAGGCCAGATCTCTACCGAATGTGATCTATTAGATTTGGTGCGTAATGACTCAACCGAGTATCCAATCTCTGCTTACTAGCATGGGGTAGTGCCTGTGGTTCCGGAGACGATGTTAGGGAAGATAGGCTATGATGACTTTACCCTACGATTCTTAGCGATATTTATGCCACTGTATGTAGTTTAGTGAACCTGAATGATGACTTGATAAACTTGGTTAAAACTTTATCTTGACACTTTCTATCTCTTGCCTGAATCTGTAGGTTTAGAAACTACAAACCAACATTCTATATTGATAAGGATTTATTTGATACGTTTTTAGGGGGTCATTTAAGCCATAAGTCGTGTTTTTATGATCAAATATTACCTCAAGTCATTTATTTTCTCATTTTAGGTACTTGGGACGTGATTTCTGGAATATGGAGCATTTTGGAGCTTTTCGGACGTTTTATGCTCAAGAATGAAGAAAACAAGGAAACCAAGAAAAGTCAAGTTTTTACACTTACGGCGTCACGCTTTGGAGCTGACGCCGTCACCTTATGATGTGAAGAGATGGATTTTTACACGTGAAGCCCCAGAAGAAAATGTCAAGTTAATACCTGACGCCGTCAGGCACAAAAGGAGCAAGGCCGTCTGGCTTTGCAACTACACGAGACGGCCCAGTGGAGTTTATACGTGACGAAGTCAAATATCTCTTGGGCGATACGAAACCCTAAAACACGGCGTTCTGACGGCGTCAGAAGCTAACCTGACGCCATCAGAGTTGTAAATCTATATATATTTTAGGATTTTTCATTCATTGAGGGGTGGAACTTTGTGTACAAACCTTAGTCCGACTTTTGCAGTAAATTTAAGGTTTCAAACCCTCTTTTCTTCCATGTTCAATTAAAGATAAGCTCTTCCTTTAATCATTTAATATGTCTATGTGTTGTTTGATTAATTGTTTGTCTTTTCTATACATTAACATGCTAGCTTAGGTTTATTTGTGTTTCCTTAGATCTAATGAAACCTAGTTATTGATTGTTGGTTTGTTGTTTTCCTTATTGTTTGGTTGATTGACTCGCGTTAGGCTTGAGAAATCTGGCTAAATCTCCTAGAAGGTAACTAGCTTGAACGTCTTAAGAAACGTAATCGGATGTGTACTACGGTTTTATTGATTGTATTTAATGCATGAGGGACTATTAAGGAGGTTATGATAGGATACTAAACGTGTCGTCATAAGAAGAGATAGAAACTCATAGGGTTGGGGAAGGCTGTACACACCCCCACGAATGGTATTAAGGAATACAATTGTTGAAACTTAGACCTTGATAGATCTTTGAGCCTTTGGATCGTTAGCAATGTCTGTGTAATCACAAACACTCTAAAAGAGAACCTCTACTACTTGTATTGTTTAGCGGAATTATAAATACAAGCACAACATAAATACTAACAATGCTTTGATCCTCTATGGATCGTTTATTATCAACTAATAATGTTTTTCTCAAAAAACGTACATAATGCATTAGCAAGGATTCCTTTTATACTACCAGAAACCCTAACCCTTCTTACAAGAATCAAATAACAGTAAAACAATAAAAGATATTCTACATATCTTGTCCTAGAATAAACTAAGTTTACATTCTACGGATTAACTATATCCGCAGAATCTTCTCATCCGCAGAAACACTGTCAGCAGAAACCAGCAAAGCTATCCGCAGGATCCTTTCAGCAGCATTCCACAGTAGTAGTTTCTAGAATTCCCAACAATCCTCCCCTAATCTTGAATTTGACCGTGTTAAGTTCAAGATTCTTGATAGATCGGCCACAAACCAAAGTATGAGGATTGAAAGAGAAACAGATGCAATAAAATAACTACCAGCAGCAACTAACTCACTATCAGCAGCAACTAGTAACTCTCTTTGTAGACCAGGATTCCACAGCAACTCCTATCTTTAAGCAGCAACAGAATCAGCAGCATCAAGAATAGATTTTATAAGCCTTTACCAAGTAGCTATTCACTCTTGGGCTAGCTAATTCTTTGGTGGAATCATGACATCACCCTGGTGAACTAGTAACCAGTCCAACACTTAGAACATGAATCAATGGTGTGTTGAAATACCCTAATGATTTTTGGCAAATCATCACAGCCATAAACGGATTTGACTTGTCTTTACCTGTAGCCGTTTGCTCAGGACTAGCCAATTCTTAAAGGAAATTACCTTGGTGAATTGATAACCAATATGGATTTCCACTGCCTTTACCATAAGCCATACACTTATGGGCTAGTCAATTCTTTGGATTTTCAAAGAATAAGATCCATGGTGAATTGATGACCATTTCAACTCTCAGCAATTAAGCATGGGTGAGTTGAGAACCCTATGGTTTTGAGCAAACCATTACAGCTATCAACAGATTTGATGTGTCTTTACCAAAGCTGTACCCTTTGGACTAGCCAACTCTTTGATGGAACAGTCAACATCATGGTGAGTTGATAACCATAGAACATATGTACCTGTATACAACAAAGAGTGGCAAATTATACAAGAAAGTTAGTTTTTTTTTTTTTTTTTTTTTTTTTTTTTTTTTTTTTTTTTTTTTTACTAACAAAATGAAAAAGAAATAAGAATACAACAATCATCCCAAAGAAGTGTCAATCTGCACACCATGCTTGGCTTTCATTTCATTCTTGAAAAGAAGACTCTGCCTCATAACTTTGACTAACTGCTCAGCATAAGTCATGTCATTCCCAACCACATCCGTAGGAACAAACAGCTTCATCCCCAACATCTGTCTTAAAACTCTAAGAGAGATGGGATAAGTAATCTCAGCACACATGTAAAGAATCTTGCCAGCAGCAGTTGATAGCACATGAACATTAGGGAGAGGATAAAATTTCCAGTTAGCAAACTCCCATTTTGATTGACCCATCCAAACCCTGAATCCTTTACTCACAGTGAGGTTGGAATCAAACAATGTAGTCAAGTCCCCATGTAAATATAAGCCACATCCTGTAGGCTCCTTGTCTTTGTAGTAGGAGGTAACCCAACTATAAAGATTCAACAGATCCTTTCTATCCACAAAAGTTAAAATTTCACTAAGAAAAGTAAAATGTTTAACTGACCCATCTACTCTATGAACAGTGTTGATATCTTGATCTTTCAATGGAAGAGGTGTAATCTCCCACTCAACCAAAGGAACATGGGCCATAGGATCTTCACCATCATCTTCCTCAACCTCAATATACTCAGAATCTGCTAATGGTGTAACCAAGCCTCTAGAAACCCTCTTTCTTGCCAAAGTCTTCTTTCGCTTGCCAGTAGAAGGTGAAGGTGTTTCATTAGAACCATCAGCAGTGTCAGATTCTGGTTTAACTTCAGCAGGAGTGTCAGCAGGATCATCTGTAGATGCATCAGCAGGAACATCTGTAGAAGCATCAGCAGGAACAATTATGCAGTAGCAACATCTGTAGTAGCCTCAGCAGAAACAGAATGTAAAGCATCAGCAGTGTGTGGAGCAACATGACTAACTCTTGATTCATTAGCCCTGGCAAGCTCAGCTGCATCATCATCAAGCATCCTTTGAACAGCTTCTTCACTTAACCTATCTTCCTCAATCTGCCTCTTTGTTTTCTGTCTTGTAACAGGACCTTCAGTAACCATAGGAGCCTTCCCTTTATCTGTGAGTTTGGAAGACTCAACAGGAAGTGATGTCTCAGCAGGAAGAGAGAGATCAGTAGGAACAGGTGGATCAACAGAAGTGGCCACAGATGGTACATTAAAAGAATCAACAATTTGCACATAAGAAGTACCATGACCAGACTTGAACCTCTTAGAAGGTGGTTCCTCTAGTGTTGGTTTTGGTGTGCTCTTCTGACCCTGAGACATAATATAGTTATATGTTCTCACCAACTTGTCATGAGACATATTCCAAACCTTCTCTTTAGACCATCCTGAATTAAAAATGGCTGGGCTCATATTATTAAAAACCACCCTCATTTGATTCGTCATTTGTGCCTGTGTAAGAGGTTTATCCCTCTTTGCTTTTTCTTTCTTCTTATCCTCCTCCTTTTTCTTCCTTCTCAGCAGAGCAATAATTCCATCAGAAGAAACATTATCTCCTAGTAGATCTCTGGCAAGTGAGGTATTGGAAGCAATCTGAGCCTCAATATGCATCCAATCAGCCTCATTAAAGTCTGAAACTTGAGCATCCAATTCTCTCCTCCTTTCAAGTGGCAAAGTAGAAACATATGTAGCCTTTCCCCTGGCAATCTCTGCATCAAACTGTGCTTGTTGTTGCTGAGCCAAAGCTTCACTCTTCATGAGATCTTCATGTTCTTTGAAGAGCCTTTCTTGAGCAAGTATTTCTTCTTCAGTTATCTTATCTGAACCAAGATCTTGATCAACCATATCAACATGCTCTTCTTCAGCAGAAACAAAGGTATCAGCAGAAGAAGATGCAGCAGACTGATGTGCAGGAGAAGACAGTTTTGAAGGGTCAGCAGTAACTCCAGAAACACTCACACCTTGAAGATCAGTGGTAGGATCTTCATCAGAAACCTCAAATGTTCTTCCATAAATAAAGATAGGAGGATCCTCTCCTGAAGGAGCAGCAGTAGATGGCTCTGGAACTGTAGAAGTAGGACCAAGATCAGAAGCAACACCATCAGCAGGATCTACATCCATGAATTGCCCAATATCAGCAGCAGATGATATATCAGCAGAATCAACAACTGGTGCAGAAGTATCACCCCCACTTTGACTAAAGAACTGCTCTGTCTGATCCTTGATGGGACTCTTGTTCTTTTGAGTGTCAGCAGCTGTAAGTGGTGGAGAGGGAGTGAGGTTAACTTCAATAGCTGCAGCCAACATATAAAGAGAATCAAGAGACACAGATTCCTTTGCTAGATTGTCTGCAGGGACCTTCAGTTCATCCTTTGATTCAACCACAAACTTCCTCTTCTTATTGGTCTCAAGCTGATCTTCCAAAGTCTGAACTTTGTGTGTTAATGCACTGATTTGACCCCCAAGATCTGCTTTGGTCTGAGTGAGTTCCCTTTCCAAATCACCAACTTGTTTGACATACCTGTTAAGCAACTCATAGACAATGGTTAGTGATATAGGGTCCTCAGCTGTACCAACAGGTATACCAGTGGTTTTAGGAGCTTCATTGGACCTGGTAGGAGACACATGAAAAGCATCACCAGTAGTGGTGGTATCAACAAAGGACTCTCTAGTTGGACTAGATGGATGTTGTCCTGTCAATATAGGTGTCTCATGATTGGGCTCAGCAACAAAGGTGCCTATGAACTCATTACTATGGTCAAGTTGGTCAGTGAAGGGTGTCTCATCCTCATTCCTAAGGTCAGCAGAATCCTCACCAGTAGGATTGACTGGTTGCATTGGATCAGCAGGTTGCTCATGAGGAGAATCCACAGGTTGATCATCCGCAGCTGCTGATGCAGATGCTTCAGCAGCTTTAGATGAACCAGCAACCTCAGCTGCTGATGCACTGGCATCAGCAGTTTCAGGAATGGGTGGAATACTATCCTCAGCAGCATGAGGGCTGGGTAGATTACCACCTTCAGCAGCACCAGCATTGCCACCAGGCAACATAGCTGGTGTTATAGGCCAATGTGCACCAGTGTATTGACTAGCTATACTTAAAAATACTTTGGAGGTCAAATCTAGAATAGGCCTATGTGTTCTATCACGTGTTTCAATACCTATTATGATTTGAAGGAACCTAGGGTACATATAAAACTTGTTCTTATTAGAAAAGTTAAAATTTGTACCCTGTGATATACAAGCAATAGCACATGCCAGATATGTAGAGAATTGATCCAATCCTCCAGTCTTATTACTTACACACTTTAGCAATGTATGCACCAGAAACTTCCATTTAGGGCAAAGTAGTTTCTTATACCATGCTTTCTTTCTATCACCCTGATAGCCAATAGCCTGTAATGCAGGAAGTATCAGTGCCTTATCTTCATGATACTCACCATCTGCATCTTTCAGTTGAAGTTTAGTGCGGATCAAAGACTCAGTAACTTCATACTCTTTCCCATCAATGGTAGCGAGAATCCTTGTGTCATCATCTCCGACTGTGGTAGTGTCCCAAAATTGTGTAACCAATGATTCACACACAAGTGTGGGATAGTGTGTGAGAGCAAAATGAAGGTTAGACCGCTTCAAGAACTCTACCATTGGATCAAATAATTCTTTCCCCTTTGCTTTGCCCAGAAATGCGATTTGGTTGTGGTCACTTTTGAAGACAAGTTCGGCCATGAGCGGATTTGAGAATAGAATGAATTTGAGAAGTTGAGAAATGGGTTTGAATTTATAACAAGTGGGAAGGAGTTATTTTGAGTGTGGGATTCACACGATTGGTTATTTAAGGGAGTTATCAAATCGTGGGAGGTAATTGACAACGAATCTTGGAAAGAATCGTTTGACCAATTTTGACTTTATAAATTACCCAAAATAAAACCCAAAACTGTACTCGTCAGCAGAATTGGAAAGTCAATCCGTAGAATCTTATGGTCAATCCATAGAATCAAACCATCAGCAGAATTGAAAAGTCAATCCGTAGAATCTTATGGTCAATCCGCAGAATCAAACCATCAGCAGAATATATACAGGCTGTCATCCATAAATACCCATTGAACCGACTCCTCATTAAATGCCTTAATTACTTAATCAGGTCTATAAATAACCCTCAAGTCACACTTAATCACCATCAACCAAACACAATTTCTCATCAGCAGCAATCATGAATCCAATAGAAATATCCTCTGATTCCTCTTCAGATTCTTCGGACCATTTTATCCCTCCTCCACCTCCTCCACCACCACCACCAATGCCTTTTAGACGAAGGCGTGGCTGGGGAACCAAGGAGGAAGCACTGATTCGTCGTGATGATGTTCCAGGTCCTACTTCTCCACCACCACCACCATCACCACCACTTCCTTCTTCATCCTCTGACTCAGATACCCCTGATGAGACAGGGCGTATGGAGTTGTTGTTTCTTGAGGATTTGGATGAAGGGCCTTATGAACCACCACCTCTTTCAAAGCTTCTGACAAAGGAGATGGAGCGAGTTGTGGCTGGGATGAGCCAGATACCAGTTCCTCATCTTGCCAAGAAGTTGCCAAAACCACCTCCATAGGTATTGGGGCTTGTTTGCAAGAAGTTATGGACCCTTGAGACAAATCCCAAAGATGTTGAGAAGGTGCTGAGGAATAAGGGGGCTGGTGAAGGCACATCTGATCCCAGGGGCAAAGGGAAGAGAAAACAGGATTAGGTGCTAAGATGTGTTCGGTCTTTTGAGTAAGGTGCTCGGATGTGTTCAGTCTTTTGAGTACGAGGGTCAATACTCATGAAGAGAACAAGATTGAGACACCCGTTGACAAGCTTGTTGCATGGAAAGCTTTATTTTGTACCCTCAAAGGGAATAGAAATCAGGATTAGGTGCTAAGATGTGTTCAGTTGTGTTTGTTTAGATGTTAGGATAGATTGTAACTTCCTTTGGTGAATATGAATGAACTTTTAATTTATCTCTTTGTTGTCATTCATCTTGTTCTGTGCATAAGGTAGATACTTCTGAAAGAATCAA